>JALIRR010000549.1:32500-47500 GCA_023091755.1 Montipora sp. Colony 1 RG-2022 | reverse complement strand
CATTTATTAGCAAAGTTCTCTTGAGGGGGTTTATGGAAGGAACTAGCGTGAAGAATAAAGAATTTATAAAGAAATGTGTATGAAAAAACGGCAATTTTGCCCGTTCCGGTATAGGCAACTATGCTCGCTTAAACATACAGTGCCGGGTAGCTCCGTTTTTAGAGTCACACAGGGGTTCTCTGAAGTGGATCAACCTCAGAAAGGACTCCATTTAAAGTGCCCCTAACCCCAAAATGTTTTTTTCGCTAAAATGAATCTTTGCACTTGTTCGAAACGCATTGCGGCAATTTTTTCCTTTTTCTAACAAATTCGGCCATTTTATAGACTTCGAAAGTTGCGAAAATCCAAGCATCTTTTGTTCACGACCGAGTCAGAAGGGGATTGGGTCTATTCCTGATGTGACGTCACAATCTACTTTGCATGGATTTTTACAAAGAGTTAATGCAATGTAAATCAGTTTGTGACGTCACATCAGGAATAGACCCACTCCCCTTCTGACTCGGTCATGAACAAATAATGGTTGGATTTTCGCAACTTTCGAAGCCTATAAAATGGCAGAATTTGTTAGAGAAAGGAAAAAAATTGCTGCAATGCGTTTCGAACAGGTGCAAAGATTCATTTTAGTGAAAAAAACATTTTGGGGTTAGGGGCACTTTAAGCCTACTTTGACGTATTTCTTAAGGTGGCTCAAGCCAGTTTCAAAGGTTTCAAGTCAAGTTCTTATTACAAGGCTTGAATAGAAGGTTTCGCACTAAAACGCTGTATCACGTATTAGCAATGTTATGGCAGCATAAGAAGCACCAATTGTTGCTGAACAAGACGCGATCATTATTGTGACGTAATAAGTCACCGTGGCAACGGGAAAGCCCTGTAATAACAGCCTTTCTTTTGTCTTTAGTTGCACATGTCTCAAAACAAAGCCGATGACCCCTATTTTTTGTTGCTGGAAAGTGGCCAAAAGGCCAAGATGAAACTTTTTGCAAATTTTAAAAGAATTCTGTACAGCGGATTCAGAGCCACCTTAAATCTGTGATTTTTTTAAAGTGGCTCTGATTTTGCAGTACGTATTTTTTTTAAACTTTGCAAAACGTTTCACCTTGGCCTTCTGATCACTCTCCAGCAATAAAAAAAATGGGGATCACCGAGTTTGTTTTTTGAAATATGAGCAACTAAAGCCAAAATATAGGGTGTTTTTGTTGGGCTTTCCCGTTGCCAAGGTGACATATTACGTCACAATAATGACCGCATCCTGTTCAGGAACAATCGGTGTTTCATTTGTTACGTGATACAGCATGTAATGACAATCTTTCTAAAGAGAGTATCTCTTCAAAGTGCTGAAACTGGTCCGAGCCACCTGAAATATTTAAACAGAATATCATTGGAAGATAAAACAGAGAACGATTTACTCGGCTCAGGAGCAGGGAATACTAAAAGCTGGACAGGAGCTGCCTCTTAAACATTCGAGAGAAGTTCCTTACCCCAGGAAAAGACGTTGTTGATTCGCAAGACTCTTATAATTATACCAATGTGAAGAGAGGCAATAGTGAACAGCCTAAATAATAAAACAATCCACGAGTCACGAATTCTTGAAAATAGCGCTTAAGGACGGTGCCTACTAATTCAAAGGTATTTTTGCGCGGTTTACTGAATATGCGGGAAAAGCAGATCTTAACAAGTGTTATTGAAATCCAAAAAGAAAATTGAGAGTAACCACGCATTTTTCGAAGATAATTAATCAACAATGTTTGTAAAGAGCTTTAAAATACAAAGCAATGTATGGCGTTCTTTTACAAATTGAAGCTTAATTATCTCTGAAAAATGCGTGGTTACCCCCAATTTTTTTTCTGGATACTAAGATCACTTGCTAAGTTCTGATTTCTCCGCATACTTTTGAACCGCGCAAAAATATCCCCGTATTAATATAGACCACCCATAGGAAATTCGAGTATCTCGAGATGCGCAGAACGTATGCGCAATAACAAAAGTAGGCACCATCCTTAAGTGCCAAACATCGAATGAATCACATAGAACCCTCGAAAAAATAGCTCTTATCGTTTTGGTGACTTTTCCGCAAACGAAATTAAGCAGTAAATGAAGAGAGCAATTTTTCAAGAAGGACATTTTTAAAAACTTGAACGACTCTCAATGAAAGCTCAACCACGGACTACAAAAAATTGCAGTAAAAAATAAGGGCACGGTTACTCAGCACTTGCCTGGTGTATCGCTGAGACGATATAAGGACTTTTTGCTGGGCTGCAGTGACGTTGTCGTTTTTATTGGCTAGTATGTAACATGAAGGTGTCACAAAACGATTATTGAAATTAAAGCTTGACCACAGGATACACCGGAAAAGCAACTTTCACCGTGAAAAGAAAGACCCTTTTAATAAGCGTAATATGTGCAGTTTTACGCTAATGACGTCAAACTCTGACTTTTCAACTTTCATTCAGAAATGTACAAAGGCCTAAGAAAAGAAAAGAGGTCATAAAGAATTCAAAAGACGGTGTTTTTCTTCCGTAACGGAAAAATGAATGCACGATTCTTGAGAGTGCAATATCTCGAGAGTGGAATACAGAGGTCTCAGTCACGGTCTGTAAGAAAAGAACTGTTAGGCTCTTGCTCTATGTCAGCGGATTTCCTCTCACCGAGTTGTTTTTCTCTCTTTTGCAGAAGAAGACGACGGTTCAATAACTCGCCGAAATTTGATGAATGTGCTGAAGACTGGACGTTTAGGGAAAAGGAGACGTGCGCCACGCAAAACCAAGCCTCTAATTAAAACAAAGACCATGTTTATATTTAGTCAAGAAAACAGGTGAGACAAATTGACAAATGATCAAAATCTGATAACTCAGGATCCACGTCTGGAATTGCTGGTTTTCACACACGTGATCAACAGCCATGTTTTTCAACGAAAACAAAAGGAAGCGTTTGCATAATAATAGAGTTAAATTCCCGGAGGATTTGGTCGGGGCACCAACATGGCCGCCTTTTCTTTGTCTAGGGCACCAACATGGCGGTCGTGACGTCATGTGAAAACCGAGAATAAGCCACTAATAATACTCTTTCTTTGTCCCCCCCAAATTTTGCATAAGCATTGTTTTTGTTTTCCTTTGGGACCACTGTAAGTCCAAAGAGAAACTGGAAACAATGCTTATGCAAAATCTGGGGGGACAAACAAAGAGTATTATGGTATTTACCGAAGTGGCCTATAGGAGGAGAACAGCCTAACATTGTAACCTAGCCGCGACCTCGCATTGGTGATGATGGTGAGCAGCATCGTCGTCGGAATAACCACGCTCAGTGCTCTCCAAAATGATGATGCCTTTAAGGTGGCTGGAACTAGTTTCACTACTTTTAAGGACCTTTTTATTAGAAGGGTTGTCACTACAAAACTATATCACGTAAACAAAATGTTATGGTACCATACGAAACACCAATTCTTTCTTAACAAAATTCGCTCACTATTTTGATGTAAGAAGTTACCATGGCAACATGAAAGCTCTCCAAAAACACCCTATATTTCGTCTTTTCTTGCTTATATCTTAAAAATGAACCAGGCGACCCCCATTTTTTATTTTAAAATAGTAATTAGCAATTTGAGATAGGACTATCTGCAAAGTTTAAAAAAATTGTTGGGAGCCAATTTAGGGCCACCTTAAATTTTCGCAAAATTAAGGTAGCTCTGAATTGGCTCCCAAGAATTTTTTTAACATTGCTGTTACGTGATCTACAGTATAGTAGTTATAACCCATCTAATAGGAAGGTCTCTAGAAGTGGTGAAACTGGTTCCAGCCACCTTAAATTAGGAAAAGAACAATACAGGATAATGAGTTGCACGATTTGTATGATTGACATCACCAAGCGTTCACTGACCTTTCTTCTTTTAAGTGGAGTACTTTGCTGAAGGTCGTTCTTAGTCATTTCTGGATAGTTCCTATCCTTTTTGGGAACAAACGGATACACAAATTCAAATTGATGGCCAAACTCGCCGTGAGCCCTGGCAAAGGACTGGAACTACCCAAGATCGACTGGCAACTAACAGTGAGCGAAATGGGCAGTTAAAAACAAATGCAGAAAAGCTAGCACTGAGAGTCGCCTTGTTCCTTGCCTTAACTACTCTCTTTAAACTTTTAATTATATATATAAGTTGGCCCGATCCTGAAAAGGACCCGAAACAATTTGGATAACTCAAAGATGAAAATTTTCTGATCCTGAGCTTACCTGTCTGCGTTACTCTCCCGTTGTTAGGTTTTTACCGATTTTAAGCGATCTTTTGATACCGCTTCACCAACAAAAATCAGATGTTAGCTTTGGCTGCAACTGCCACTTGCGTTAATTTTTTTTCTTTTGCCTTTGCAGGTTTCGGCGATTATGTCATCGAATTGTCAATTTACGACATTTTGACAATTTTATGTTGGTAATAATCTTGCTCAGCAGTATCACAATCGCCATTGAAGATCCGCTTCATGATCATAATGATTCCAAGAGAAACGAGGTAGTTGTTCTCCTCTCGATCCATGTCCAGGCTTTTCTTTCACTGCGCTCGTTAGTTGTATTAGTGCTTTCCACCAATCGACAAGTTCATTGTTGTAAATGCTACCTTTCTCTGCAATCATTACGTTGTAAGATATCAGCTAGGACCAGATCCAACTAGGATGAGGCTAAATTAAGAAAAGAACTTGAAGATCCTCGCACTCATAGATGGAAATAAACAATTGGCCACGCTTTGAATCCTTTCGAAATCAAACATGTCGGATGAAAACATGCCTTACCAGATGTTACTGGCAAATTTCGTAGCTTGTTTAGAGCTTAACCCTGCTGTATTCAACCTTTAATATCTTGGTTTTTTGGCTTTTCGTATGAGAAAAAAATCTGTTGTGAGCCATTGGTTCTTTCAAGATCTTATAGTGCTGGAGCGGGAACCCCATATCGAAGCTCAAGAAGATTTTGGAACATATTAAGTAAGCCAAAGCGAAGGTCATATCAAAAGAGATTTCTTTAAGCATAAAACTGGAAAAACGAACGATAAAAAGGATAAAATCCAACGTTTCGGAGTTGTCATGACTCCATTATCAAGGAAAAATTATATCAGACAATGCGAAATTACAGTATTTAAAAAGGATTTTTGGCGCGAAGAATTAACAAAGGTGCGAAGAATATAAAAATGCTCTCACACGAATGGAGTCTGATTGCACGTTGAGATTTGGCTTTAAAGCTCTTATGACAAGACGATCTAGGATCGACATAGCAATCACAGCTGGTAATTCTGTTTGCATTAAATACACCTTCCCTGTACTTTGTGACAGAGTAGAATGCAATTCATTACCCATTTCCATAACCTGTCATTACATGTATTAATTCCTTTGATATTATTATAAATCAAAGCATGCAAACTCGTAGCAATGCATTGTTGCCCAGCATTCGCACCAAAAACTGTAATATCACCTTGACTATATGGTGCCTTTACTGTCAAGGTTGGATCACTATTATTCATTGGAGACCCAGGATTTGTTTCTATGTCATTACATAGATTTATTTTAGCACAGCATCATCTATGATCACCATTCTTGAACAAACTCATTGGTCCACAGCATGTGTACAACACTTGATATTTCTTCAGATTTACGCGTTTTCGTGTTCCAGTGTATTTTCCAAAGCAAGTCAAACGTACTGTTTGACGAAATTTTCGTCGAATAGAAGATGGCTTTTTCCTCACTTTTTCAAAAGAACCGAGACTGCCAATTATTCGCCTTCTTTTCATTTGACTACTCGGCCTCCAACTGATGTTAACATGAAGTTTTGACGACAAAGGAGTGATCTTAAGAATCTTTTTCCACACAAATACCCTCAGTTTTCTGCTTTTCTGCGACAGACGTTTCAGCTTCTTCACAGGAATCCTCCTTGGTTCGCGATCACGACACCTCGACACATGGCATTCACGTACAACACGGTTATGATTACAATACACAAATTTAGCATAACGAGATCTCAATTCCTCTCTGTATTTTATTTTCACTACGCCATCATGTTGATGATGTACAAATAGCTGCATTGCCTCCCCTAATACATCACATTTTCCCAGGACATTCAACATTGTTCGTGTTGGTAACGCAATCGTATTACAACATGCGAACGTACATGATTACACAGAAAACTAATGCAGTACAAAGAGAAATTGATAGAACTGATAATTCACTTGATACATTGTACAAAATATATGAAATAATGATCATGACAGTCACAAAATTAAAGAAGTTACTTGCATCTTCGCTTCGGTAAGTGACGGCTTTCTTGTTGTCGTAATGTTATGCTGATTATCAAATATCAGAAATATCAGCTTGCACCCGCCAGCGTCAAAATTTCGAGTAAAGTTCCTTAATGTACTTCTGTCATTGCTAGTCATAGTTTGCATTTATTTTGTACTCAATGAGATACCTGTAATGTATGCCTACCATCACTGAGAATCACCTATCGAAGAGAAATGGAAACGAATCGGAATGACCATTGAGCCTTCACTACATATCTGCGGTATTGCCCATTGCACGTGACGGACATTTGCGAAGAAATACACTTGTAAACCTAGAGTCGGTCGCCCGACTAAGAAGCATTTCGTGCACTAGACAGTCAAATTTGTTTCTGCATTTCGAAACGCTTTAGCAGGTCCTGAGGCATCGTCCCGTGCACATTCTTGTAGTGTTTGACAATGGCAAAGGATTGTTGTTTACGTCCTTTTACTCGATTATGTAAATGCAAGGTTGTTTACATTTTTCAAACTGGCAATGGCTTTAAATCCCGCCGGAAAATAACACAGTCGTGTCTCTTTCGAGCATGCGCATATTGTTCAACCTACGACACGGCATGTCATTCAGCGTTTTAGTATGGACAGTTGGATAGTGTGGACGAGAGTCGATAGAACGCATTAGTGTGGACGGGGCCTGCACCCGCCGCACGTGCCTTTTACATTTTGGTCCATTTCTTCATCGTTCTCGTCCTAGCAAAACCGCGTGAAATGGCCAAATTTAAAGCTGGAGAACGCGAGCACCTGCGAGTCTTTCCGAATATAAAATGTAAATCTACTATTTATAAATTAAACCGGAATATAATTATAGAAAGAGATTTTAAGAGGAACTTCATGTGCAACCTTGGGAACTCTGCAACCCTGGAAACGTGGTTGCGTCATGAGCTCACGTTCTCACGGACTTCAAATTTCGTCATTTTTTCCACTTGCAGAGCGTCAATCAACGGCGATCAACCAAATCAACGCTGTGGAACACGAAAATAATAAGAAAAAAAATAATGTAACCAACCTGAATGGCTGATCTCAATAGCACACTGACATCTTCTAATCTTTGTCTTGCAGGTTTTGATGTATTTTGACTATGTTTTTACGGCAATATTTGCTTTGGAAGTATTGATTAAGGTGGGTAATACTCGAGCGTTTTTGTAGCGTTTTCAGTCTTTTCAATAAAAGTCACGTCATGGCGGCCATATTGGATAACACAAACAGTAGGTCTTTTATTAGCTTCTTTTGTTCGTCGTGAAGCATGTGCATATTTTGCCTTGCCATTGTCATCTGCGCAAAGTGAAGAGCTAACACTCGACATGCCAGGTCACAGATCTTTCTTACGGTTTAATTTGTGTTATAAAAACCAAGTAAGCCATTTTACAGTTGTTTGCTCAGTGACCTAGCCTGTGAATGGCTGCGAGGCGGCCGGTGACCTTGTATTGACACAGACTCATTGTTTTTATCATGTAAATTCTGTTGTTGTAATACTAATAGCCCACTTTCGATATATTAAAATTCAGTCCTAAACAAAAGGCATCATTTCGAGGCTCTGGGGAATAAATAAAGGGATTTGTATGAGTTTATTCCCCAGAGCCTCGAGATGATGCCTTTTGTTTAGGACCGAATTTTAATATATCGAAAGTGGGCCATTAGTCTAAATTAATATTAGAAAAGGTAGCGCAAAAGTTTGTATCACCGGCGGCCTCGCTTCCATTCTTAGACCAGATAACTTAGTTGCAACTGCAAAATGGTCTACTTTCATGTGACATTCCTCACCGACGCAGCACCACAGTTTAGAAACTGACCCCTTTCATTTCTCTAGAGGTTGGTTGCAAACTACCTACAGCCGGATCTTCCACTGTCTTCCGTGAACATTGAGCCGTTTAATTTCCTGGGGATAATTTTGGTCGACAACGTGGTCGCCATCTTTAAACGTCACTGAAATGCACTCTTTTTGACAGGCCGTCTCATTGACCATTTCCTTTGCATAGGTTGTGGACATAGGGATTATTCTACATAAAGGAGCTTATTTTCGTGATTGGTGGAATGTTATTGATGCTTTGGTAGTTTGTTTCAACATGGCTTCTCTAATATTAATGTAAGTACATTTAAAAATCGGTTCTTTATAGCAAAGCAGGACAATTGCCACCTGAATGAATGAATGAATGACGTATTTCCTTAAGTCTCCTGTTTGCTCAATGCTAGACCATTCCGCCCAACAGACTGTCTACTTAACACTTGCGAGTTGTTTTTTCTTTAGTCATACCGACCCCTCTGGTGAAAGTGTATCGGAGATCAGGGCTCTTCGCGTTTTCCGGGTACTCAGGCCGTTCAAAGGCGTCCATAAAATCAAGAAATTACAGGTATCTCCACAATTTCTCATTTACTTGTGAGAGACTACAGTTATCTTTCAACAAGAGCGTAAAGGCTTGTTTCCATATCATAGCAGACGCAAATATACAAATATACTTCTGCGATCGTCTGCGATCCAGCGATCGTGATCGTAGACGATCGCAGAAGATAGAACCATGTTCTATCTTCTGCGATCATATGGAAACCAAATTTCTGCGATCTGCGATCGAAACGTATCCCATAATATTTTAAATTCTGACTCATGATTCAAGGCTTTAGCCACAAAGCCCTAATGTTCGTTTATAGCAACGCTTATTTGTTGTAAACATGGCTGGCATTGAACATGGTAACGTTACTAACGAGGAATTTACGGAGGAAGTTGCGCGGTATGAGTGCGTTTACAACCGTCACAGTAAAGATTTCAAAGACAAAAACAAAAAGGCTAACAGTTGGGAAAAAATTTGATTTATCGGCGGCGGAGGCAGAGATCAAATTCTGCAACATACTGAACTGCGTATGGAGTGCGTATGGTCGTTATCTGAAGCGGTTGAAGACGATACCTTCTGGGTCTTCATGAATATTTTTCGAACCCAAAACCGATGTTTCCTTCGGCTTTGAAGCTGACGATGTCGTCGCTTCAGGACTAAAAGAAGAAATAAATTTGCTTGCAGCAAAATTTCCTCCTCGATGTCCGCCATGTTGTTTGCTGCGATTTTCCCGCAAGCGCAACGCACGTGTACATTTGACATTTCTGCTGACCGAAATGTATGGCTCCAGTCGGCTCTGCGATCGTTTGCGATTATATGGAAACAGCTCTCTTTGCGATCGTCTGCGATCATATGGAAACCAGCCTTAAGAGCACAAGCAAACTTTATATAACTAACAACGCGCGAGCGTTTTAACGGAAGTTAGCTTACACATCCTAGGTAAATGCGCATCTGCGTTTTCCAAATGTGAGAACTACGTTTGCGTTTCTCATTTACTTTCTATGTTGCTTTTTGGCCTAATACTTAACGTTTGTGAGCAAACTACTGGGGGAAAACTTGATTATCTCTCAGTAATTTTAGAGTTGTATCCAATTGTATACCAATCGTCCAGCTTGTTTCTCGTTGTTACTTCAGGCAGTGTTCCGTTGTATGTGGTACTCGGTGAAGAATGTCGCAAATATCCTTATGATCACAGTACTTTTCCTGTTCATGTTTGCTGTTATGGGCGTGCAACTATACAGTGGAAAGTTTCAAGGCTGCAACGACCGTTCGAAGTTAACGGAAGAGGAATGCAAGTAAGACTTCAAATGTTTTTGCTAATAGGACATTTGCATGATGACGCCGTTTGGCTCAAAGTACCAGAATCCTTCAGGTTTTGCTTTCTCATGCTAATTAGAGCTATTGTTATTTTTACCCCACTGGGAATACAGAATTTAAATAACAAAAGAAAAATCATCATCATCATTTAATTAATTAATTTTAGATACAGGTTGAAATGATAATCCTGCGCAACCCGCAGGTAGCAGAGCTAATCGAGGCGTGTTGCATTTTTAAGTCATACGTAAAATTAAAGAAGTGAACAAAAACAAAAGAAATAGAAGAAAAGAGAGAGAAACATAGGAAGAACGAATAATAATTACAACATATTACATCAAGTTACAGTTTAGTTAATTTACATACTTTTCCATGGGTGCTTCATCGTAAGTGTCCTCGGCGTGAAAAATAGCAAAAAAAAAAAAAACATTTCTGGTATTTTCATTTTAAATTGCTTTTTTGGCAGTTGGCGTACTTGGGGTGGCAGACAGTTCCAAACTTTGGCGCCGAAACGTGTCGCTGATTTATGTTGTTAATTAAGTCGGGAATATTGAATATAAAATTACCAGAAGAAGAAGACCTAATTTTATTGGGATGAATCAAACTCAACTTTCTAAATAGTCTAGAAATATTTTAAGGAACAGAGTTGTCAGAAATGTCATACATTAAAGTGGACATAGTCTCAAAATAGAGCATATTTATAGGTAAGATTTTAGAAGAGATAAATAGAGGAAACGCATGAGTTCGAGGCTTCGAGGTTTCCCCTCTCCTCAAAAACCAACATTTGATTTGAATTGTTCTGATTTCAGTTGGTTTGTAGTCTCCCCATATAGTACAGCACTCGTGCTCGGCTAGATAACCTTGAGAAAGTGACTACCATTATTATTATTATTATTATGATCATCATCATCATCATCATCATAATTAAATAACCCCCAAAATGAACTGTATTATGGGATTGGTGAAAATAGCGAATTATATACTCCACAAAATCACTCCATCGCCGTTTCCATAGCAACTTCCGTATTGCAATCTATAACCTATTTATGCATTTGTCATTGACCAATCAGAAACGCGCATATCCTTTTCAGTATTTAGCAAGTGGAATAACGGAGATTTTGTTTGATTATCTTTACAGGGGCCAATATTTTACTTTCAAGTTAGACAAAAATAGCCAACGGCTTGAGATTGACGAGGTTTGAGGATTCATAAAAAAACTTTTATACACCTTTCAGAAAGGCGACCACCTTTAAGTTCTTTTGTCTTTATGTTAATTAGACCTACTGGCCTCATTTTGATACAAATATTCTTTTGAAATTTGCTCGTCGTAGCGAGGCTAGAAAGGCTTATTAGCATTAAAACAAAAGAATATTTTATTTGGCCGCCATTTATGAAAGTGGTCTATTAGCAACGATGTTTCTTTAGTGTTGAATTTACAACATCAAACGGTGTCGTTCACAGAGGACAATGGTTTATTCTTCCTTTTTCACTGTTTCATGCGTAACTTGTCTAAGCGGCTATTATATGTATTTCTTAGGTGAAGAACCGCTCTTGGAAAACCGAACGACTCAATTTTGACAATGTTACTAGCGCAATGTTGACGTTATACACCTCATCCACCGGTGAAGGATGGCCAAGGTAAGCCTTGCTTGGGAGTTGGTGGCGTGTCGTAATGACAAGGCAAGAGGCTGACCGAAGTCGAAGGCAAGGGGTTCCTTTTTTCTTTTGCTTCTACCTTACCTTACGACAGGGAAGGGGGTGGGGGTGCTAATCCAATCTCGTTGCATTCACAACTTGTCCCCAATAATACTGGTACTCATTTTTACCCACCACGAATGGATGGAAAAGCTGAGTGAACTTTGAAGCGCACGAACTGGGATGATAATTGTTGTGCCAAGGGCTATCCCATGAGTAGGCTGATGATCCAAGAGTACTTGAAAATCTAACTCTTTAATATCTCGTCTTACTATACTCTGATACTCTGACACCTTTTGAAACTATTGGATAGCTGTACTTGAAAACTCCAATTGAACTCGAAACTACTGTAGATGCTGGATACTGAATACTCTTTGGCAGATACGCCCCCAATTCAAATTGGCGTCATGTGGTAACATGACATGACAATGACATCACAACTTCTAACACAACATAATAATAATAATAATAATAATAATAATAATAATAATAATAATAATAATAATAATAACCGCGCACCGGTGGCTCAGTTGGTTGAGCACCATGCGGGAGGTCGTGAAGTTATGAATTCTGACTTAATGAGGAGCGGAACACAAAGTTTTTAAATAGGCGGCCTTCGCAAAGGTTACCCAAATAAATTTCTCTTGCATGGCCACTCTTTCGTATTTGAGCCCTGGGTTTTGGGAGACCCTGTAGGTTTCCAGAGTGGGTCTGTGACTGGACAGCTAAATAATAGATGATACAACATAAACAATGCACCTAGCCTTCATAACAAAAGACGCTACAGGTCGCAGAGACCAATGAAAATAGCAGTCTGGATTAGGTATAGGTGTACTCTGGGTTTTCACTGTTGTCGAAAATTGATTTTTGAAAGTGCTTGTACTCTCTAAGCAAACGGCCTTGATGATCAGTCTTTTGGAACTCTTCCGGTAACGCAATACTCGGGGTATTTTCTCTCTGTGTTTTTTCGTGACTTATTCCAAGTACAAGTTATAGTTATGCAAACCCTCGAATGCGTCTCGGATTGGCATAACTGTCTCGAATTCTCCCAACTCTCCCTCGTGTTTAGATGAGGCTATGGAAACACGGAAAACGTTGGTTGAAAGTGGGCCTTTAAGAATAACAGTGATCTTTATTTGAGTGTCAAGTTTTGTAGCGTTGCGGCATAGTACATAGAAATCAAATCAAACATTGGATTTTAAGGAAAGGGGAATTGTACTAAAGGAAAAACCTTTTTCTTGGAGCAGAGTAGAGAACCAACAAACTCATATTACGCCGAGCCTGGGAATCGAACCTGCTTCAGTATTAGGCTGCTCTAAGGACTTTTTATTCTGTTTCTTTGATAGCATTATGCAAAGAACTATGGCTACAGGAAAGGAAGACATGGGTCCGATCGAAAACAACAACCCTGGTTACGCCATTTATTATATCAGCTTTGTTGTAGTCTTCTCCTTCTTCTTTCTCAACATCTTCGTGGCACTGATCATTCTTACATTCCAGGAGGAAGGGGAGAGAGAAATTGCAAGCTGCGAACTGGACAGGAACCAGGTAATAATCCCACCTTCTCTCCATGACTTAAAGCGCGTGGTCCACTCATCGAAATTTTGCCCTGTTGTCACACTGTTTGTTTGAAGTCTTGAAACAGTAACAACCATTAATTTCGCAGTTGGCCCCGTATTGAAAAACCGAAAGAAGTTGAAGAGAATTTCGGAAATTGCGTGCATATATTGTGGAAGATGAATTAACATATAAAAATCATTAACAATAATAGCAATCGTCATAACGGTTGTATGTTCGGCATATAATTTTAGCAGGAGCCTGAGCCAATCTCTTCGTACTACTGACTTTGTAATTGTTTTTCGGACAGCGTGACTGTATTCAGTTTGCTTTGACGGCTAAGCCTGCACAACGTTACATGCCCGTTGACCACAAGAGCCTCCAATACAAGATATGGATCCTGGTCATGTCGAAGAGGTTTGATGCAGTTATCATGGTGCTGATTGCACTCAACACTGGAGTCCTCATGTCGCAGGTAAAGAGCGTGGGCAAACCCACGGTGATACATAAATAATAATAATAATAGTAATTAATAATAGTAATTAATAATAATAATAATAATAGTAATAGTAATAATAATAGTAATAATAGTAATGAAATAATAATAGTAATGTTGCTTTTTCTTTTGATTGTGTGATGAATGGACTTTTCTAATTCTTACCGATATTCATGAATTTGTTTTATTCTTTCTTTCTGATTATTTATTCTGTCTCATGCTGTTTTATGGATGAATTTTCTGATGACAAATTTAAGACGCTATGACTTTTTATAATTTGTATTTTTATCTTGTTATTACGAATCTTCAGCTAACAGAAATCGAATAATAATAGTAATAATAATAATAGTAATAATAATAATAATAGTAATAGTAATAATTTCGCAAAAAAGTGGTTGAAAGTTATAAAATTCAAAACTATTTACAAAAGGTCATATATAAAAATCACAATATTTTCCAAGTACATATGTCAGATAGTACTTAAAGAAACTTATTTACAGTAATTAAGAATGCGTGGTAAAAATGTACTAAGGGAAAAGAAAGGAAAATGTAAACAGACAAAACAATTTAATAGTAATAATAATAATTCTTATTATAACTTTATTAAAGTGTCAATGGATTTAGCACAAGAGCACTAATTGGAAACACTAACGAAATTAGTTAGAGCGAGTTTTAATCGAGTGTCGTAAAAGCAAAACCAAAGTAATTACTGTTGCAAATCAAAAGGACTGAGACAATCCAGTAAACCAATCAAAACTCTAAGTAATTACACGCACGCGCGAATCACGATTGATTTTGGTTTCACTTCTTATTGGTTGAAAAAATGGCGCGAAAACTTTGAACCAATCACTGAGTGAAGAAATGCAAAACCAAAGCAATTCGCTAGTTGCTTTCGACACTCAATTGAAAACCGCTCTAACACAAATTAAATCAAATCAATCATTGGTTTGTTAAATTTTTCTTTGACCTTTTGCTTTAAATTAAGAAACAAAGTAAAATAAAAAATAAGAGAATAATGAACTTTATTTAGGTGTCAGTTGTATTTAGCGCTTAGGCAGTAATTGGGGGCACTGCACACAAATAAAATCAACACATACCAAATCATAGGTTATAGGTTGATTTTTGAGGAGAGGGGAAAACCGGAATACTTGGAGAAAACTTCTCGTTGCAGAGTAGAGAACCAACGAACTCAACCCACATACGACGCTGAGTCTGGGGATCGAACCCGCGGGGCACATTGGTGGGAGGCGAGTGCTCTCACCACTGCGCCTCCCTGCTCTCCTTCTTTTCTCCGGTACCGGCAAAATTTCCTC
>JALIRR010000549.1:20000-27500 GCA_023091755.1 Montipora sp. Colony 1 RG-2022 | reverse complement strand
CCTCAACATTTTAATGAAATGTCAGTGAGACAGTATTGGGAATCATGAAGATGATTATCAGCCTAAGAGGTGTGATCTCAGGACTACCTAACAAAGGAGTTAGGAGAATGAACGTTTCGATCTTGGAAATGGAAGTGTTAATTTGACAACAAAGAGCAGCGCCTGACGTTCAACACAAGGACTGACCAAGGACTCATTTTCAATTTCAAACCACGACCGTTATTTAGATCCCTTTAAAATGAAGTCACGATGACTTCGAAACGTCATCTTTTATCGCTAGTCTTTGTTACCAAATGCTTTTCAGAATGTTTTCTTTCTCGAATCCTTTAATTTGTCGGGATATCCTCATTTCACAAATTGGATTGGTCTCTAAGTTGATCACATCTAGTTGTCACGTAGCTACAGAATGAAAAGAAAATATGCGATTTGAAGGGAAACCTATTGAGCAATTTAGGTGTAGAGCTTTATATAATATTTACCACGTGTGGAGACGGCGTTTAGATGATCGGGAGAAAAATAAAGGCTTCTGGGAAACTGCAGTGATGAGAGCACTCTCCTCCCACCAATGTGGCCTGGGTTCGATTCCCAGACTCGGTGACATATGTGGGTTGAATTTGTTGGTTCTCTACTCTGCACCGAGGGTTTTTTTTCAGGTTACTCCGGTTTTTCCTCTCCTCAAAAACCAACATTTGATTTGATTTGCGTTAATTTGTTGATTTCAGTTTACATTGTCCCCAATTAGTGCTCCAGCGCTAAATAAAGTTCCTTTCCTTTCCCCTTTCCTCGTATAACTTAAATTCTTGTCTTTTTGGCTTTAACAATTTTTCTGCTGTCCTAGCAGAAAATTGCCCAAAATTTAGACTTAAAGATGCTTGAATTTAAATTTTAACTTGTCTCTTCAGCTCTTTGCGAAAATAAAACGTAATCCAGAAACGGAAATTAATGATGACAATAACTTCACAAATCTCCTAGAAGCCCTGCAAGTTCTTTTCAGGTGAGGAGTATTATCAATCTTATCGCCTGTCATTCATGACAGCAGTTGGGTCAAACCTAGTCTCGGGAAGTGGAGACACAAACAAAAATAATAAACAGGGACCGGTTGCTCAAAAGCCGATTAACACTAATCCCAGATTAAAAATTAACCAAAGAGTTTATTTCTCGTCTCTCAAATGCTGTTCAGAGCTGATATTCGGCGAAACTTTACATTAGAAGAAGTCACCCTTGAAAAGCAAAAATAAGCAAAAGAAACTTTCACCAAACAGTTGAAAACGTGAAACAAAGGTTTACGCTAATCCTGGATTAAGTTAATCGGCTTTCGAACAACCGGGCCCAGAACAAGAGCTTAAAAAAGCGTCCACCATGTGTTCTTTCTCCGCAACGTCCTTCTCGTGTCGATCTCACAACGTGACGTCGAAAGTTCAGTGGATGGTTTTGTGCCCATTGCATGCATCATGTCACTACAAATCAAAGCCAGCTCAGATTCTTGCTCACAAAGCAGGGGCTTCCTTTCTATCGCTGTGTTA
The DNA here is from genome assembly GCA_023091755.1 of Montipora sp. Colony 1 RG-2022. Lineage (NCBI taxonomy): Eukaryota > Metazoa > Cnidaria > Anthozoa > Scleractinia > Acroporidae > Montipora > Montipora sp. Colony 1 RG-2022. Next base: position 25,977 of record JALIRR010000549.1, on the reverse strand, counting down.
AGACTTTTCTGTGAAAATGGCGAAGACGATGGTCCTCGGATCTCATGTCCCGCTTTGTGGTCGTCCAAAAAGTCCCCAAGTCATCTGAAGACAGGAAATAAAACAATCTAAATTCTATTCACATAGTTTTTTTTTCTTTATTGTTAAGGCGATATTTATTCAATACAAGCATATATTAAAACAAGAGAAGATTTTCTCTTGATTAAACTGATCTCGTCTACTTGCAATAGATCGGCGACCGGGGAGAACTGGAACTTGATTATGCTGGATTGCGGAGATGGCGCTAAATGTGAAAACGATGATAATCGGACCTGTGGATCGACATTTGCCGCCGTCTTGTATTTCTGCTCCTTTATATTTCTCTCCATGTTTCTGGTAGGTAAAAACACAAATCTTGACAAAGTACCGATGGGATTTGCCGAGATAAGACGAATAGCTGTTGCCGATTCCCCGTATTTGATCCATCTTTATTAGTTGATGGCTTTCACCGTTACAACAAGAACAAAATGTTATCCGCTCATTCTGTTGTTATCTAAGGATTCCACGGGTGAGAGTAGTCCTGAGAAAAACTGTTGTTGGTGACATTGAGTGGCGTTTCGGCGACCTGACTGAAAGTCATCGTCAGAATCAAGTGATTTTTATAGCGTCAGTGAATCGTACAACTTAAGTACTCTGGTCTTTGAACTGATTGGTCGGTAGAAACGTAATCATTACTGGTCTGTCTAGTCTGCCGTGGCGTTGCTGGCTGGTTTAAAACCTACAAAAAAGTTCACTACTTCATTTGACCCCAGAGACCGAGGGAATTGTGAGGTTTCTGAGTTACGTACCTCAACACTGATTGGGTCCATTATGACATAAAAATTACTCTCCTGCTTAATTCGGAGGGGTAGATTACATAAGAAGAAAATGCCAGAATAAATGGTATATCCGTCTTATCTCATGAAAGGAAAATGAAACATTGCATCGCGGCTTTGTGGCTTGCCTGCACACGCTTCTCAAATCCCTTCTGGAAAGACGTTGATGAAGCTGCGAGCTTGATTTGGTGGTTGAGCGAAAAGAGAATAAAATGTGAGAGCATTTATCGAGTTTGAGGTAACCATTACTCGATATGAAACTGATGTCGTCCGCGGCTTGTACCCTTGGCCTAAACAGGGCACAGTCTAAATTGACTGGAAATAATGTTCGTATTGTTTGCTTTCAGATGTTGAATCTTTTTGTGGCTGTTATCATGGACAACTTTGAATACCTTACTCGAGATGAGTCTATTCTCGGTCCCCATCACCTGGACGAGTTTGTTCGTGTGTGGTCCGAGTTTGACCCTGGCGCGAGGTAAGTAAGAAACGTGGAAATTTGGCTTTATCAAGCGAGTTGTTATTAACAACTTTATGGAAGATTTGTGAGCTGACGTTTCGAGGGTTAGCCGTTCCATCAGAGAGAATAAAAGAAATTGTGGATTCTTATAGAATTAATGCGATGGGGTTTTTACCTTTATCAACTCGCTTTGATTGAACCAAAATTGTCGTGTTCTTCTCCCCAGCGAAGCAACTCCACGGTTTCTTTAGAAACTAGTCCTTTCAAGTAAAATTATATCTCTAAGATATTACGCGCCCTGTGATTGGCTAAATTAGCGGGCCGTATTCGTCTACAGTACGGCCCGCTAAATATGAAATTTCGGTAAAACATTCTCTGGCAAGTTTTTCATGTCGTTTCTGTTACATAAACTTGTAAAACTGTTTAAATCTTGCTAGCAACTATTTCAAAAAGCCAAGGAGATTTTTTCGTTTTTCGGATTTTGACGCGGTGATCTTTGTGGCAGGTGAACCTTCCACTTGACTTCAACTAGTTTCCTTTCCCGCGCGGCTGTTTATCACACAGATATAAGAAATATCCTACAAACCTCGTTTTTTCGGTCCGTGAAAGTTGCGGATTCTTTTTTTTTTTTCCTGCTGATTTATAAATCAGCGGAAAAAACTCGGTCCGTAACTTACAGTACGGACGTCGAAATCGGTTAGTAAGAGGTATTTACGAAGAGACAGGACGGAGTCGCTTCAATCTAGTTCGATTTGATCTCATATTTATTTGCTGTTAATGAGATTTCCAGGCAGTCAGATAGAAACACTAGCTACACCCTATGTTGATCCATTGTAATGAAAGATTATACAGAGCTACGCTGTATCTGCCTTTTGATAGCTATGACTTGGTTCCTTGATGTGGTGTGTATATTTTTGGGTGCTCGTAATTTGTATTTTTCAGCGGACGTATTCATCATAGCGAAATCTACAAGGTCATGTGTAGTATGTCACCCCCAGTTGGCTTTGGGAAAAAATGCCCAAGGATTGTTGGTTACAAGGTTGGTAGTGGTAGCTTTTCCTAAAGATAAATCGGCGGCACCGCTTACTTATTGATTATGGAGATTACTTAAGAGGAAGAGAAATGTTAGGATTGGTTCTCCTAAGGTTTGGTGCTTCATTACACTGTTGAAAGGTTCAGCTTTTAGTAAAATCTCTTTTTGATGCTTGAACTCGCTAACTGCAGCCTGTTGAAGATAACAGTCACTTTTATTGGAGGGCCTGGGTTGAGAGTACGTGTTTTCGGTTGTGAGCATGCGCGATTTCGTAAATTCGACCTCCAAACCCAAGGCGCTCTCTTAGAGTTGGTGTTCATAAAAAAGCAAAAGTAGTTTACTTGCATTACGCATGAATGTAACGATTGTAAAGTGAAAAAACACAATTTAATTTAAAGTACTATGCCCCCTAGAAGTTCACTAAAAGGCTGATGTCCACATATTTTGCCTACCAGTGTGAGATTCCAATTTTTAACCAGTCGCGTCCATACGAATATAAGTACTCGTTTCTTTCGTACCATGATACAAGAAATCTTTACCTAAAGTTGAAAACTCGTACATGTACTCGCAGACACAATCTCAATATCAAGGCAGGTAATGGTGTGTCCAGAGTCGAAAAGTGATTAACAATCAATTTAAATTTCACGCAAACTGCGTAAATTTGCACCTGGTTGCTTCGTTGACTTGGTTCCTTTCTTCATTTAGCGGCTGATCAAGATGAACATGCCGCTGAACGATGATGGCACGGTCTCATTTAGCACCACTCTGTTTGCTCTCATTCGAACCTCGCTGAACATCAAACTCCGTGGAAACATGAATGCTAATGACACGGAGTTGAGAAAAATGATCAAACGAGTATGGCCAAAAACATCGGAAAAAGTACTCGACAAACTGATTCCAAAACAATCAGGTACGTGATAGTTAAGGAATGATCCGTGTAAGGTGGATAGCAATTTCCTTTGTTATGCGGCAACGGGGCTTTCCCCACATAGGAATGTTATCATTTTTACACAGAGAATGCATAAACCTACAGGAAAGCCGTTAACGCAATAAAATTCATTTACAGCCCACTTTGAAAAGGTGTTTTTTTGTGTTAAAAGATTTTGACCAATCACAAGAGTTGAAAACAAAAGCCAAGAAACGTTTACAATTTTACATGTTCCCCACATACGATTTCTGTGGAATTCATTTAAACTGAGACCAGATGGAAGATGGGAGATGGTTGGAAAGTAAGGATGAATATAATACTGCTTTTATGAAGTTTTGTTAACTTTTGCTGTTTAAGCCAATCAGAAGTAAGTACAGACAATAGAAAAGTTATCACCTTTTTGCATTCCAATTGAATTCCAAGATGTTCGTTGCCGTTGTTGCTATCGTTCTTATCTGGACCGTTTCTTAACTTGTAGCATCACCGGAATTTGTTGTTTACAAGAGATATGTCCAGGTTTGACCCTAATTAGATGCACGCGGATTTCAATAAGCGTCACGAAGTGTCCCCTTGCTCTTCTAGCCAACTTCAAGATCACTTGTGTCTCAGAATACAGACAATTTATGTCACAAAGTGTCCCCCAAATGCTGCTCTTTAAGTGAAGATTAACTGCTGCATTTACCCAAAGCTAAAAATAACGCTAACCTTTACCCTTACCTTATTGTTGAAAATAGGTAGCAAATGCTTAGACTTAAAGGGACACTTTGTGTTGGATGTCGAAATTGGGTGTGCATCTAATTAGGGTCAAACCTGGATATAAGTGGTTTACAATGAGCAGTGTACACGAAACCATTTCCTCGCAACGTTTCCGGCTATTTCGGAGGTGGCTATAGCCCCCATTTCACTTCGGATGTAGGTGTTAAATTTCTTTTATAAAAAGTAATTTTACTAAACCTAGGCTAAAATAAACCCGGAAATGACCCGTTTTATCAAAATAAACCTGAAAAGACTAGGGTAAGCCAAAAAAATTAAAGGTTAAAATAAAAGCTACATGTATTTGATAAGGACCATAAACTGTAGGACCAGTCTCACAAATATCTTCCATGTTCATTAGTTCCCTGTGGGACGTTAAAGAACCCACACACTATTCGAGAAGAGTAGAGGATGAAGTTCCCGGTGTTGTGGCTGTCCTATGATTGTGTGTATATGGGTGGGTGGGTATAGCAGGTCCACATCATCTGAATAGCTGCCATAACTTCAACCTGCTCAAACAAATAAATAACAAACAAACAAACGAACAAACAAACAAGTTGTGAAAATGTGAGCTTTATCCTGTAGTATCGAAAGCTTTAGACTCAAAAATAATTTGCTTTGGTGTTTGTTATGGTGTTGTTTGCAGTGCTAAGCTCCCAGCAGATGACAATAGGGAAGATTTACTGTGCAAAACTTATACACGAAAATTACAAGTACTTAAAGAGAAAAGGAACACCAGCAGAGAGGGTAAGTGGATCCAAACTTGACCGACCAAAATAATTTTGAGGCTGTGAATTGATCCTTATTTAGAAATGACTAATCTAACCATACATGTTTTTTTTCCCAGACCGAAAGAGAAGAGGAAAGGAGCCGTAAATATTCTAAGGTTTGTATGATTCGACAAATATGTAAATAAATGCTTTTGACCCACCTAGACGTTCCGAGGGAGCTAGACTAGCAGGATGTTTACTGTCTCTCCTGGCCATGGTTATCAAATCGAGGGAGAAAACACATCATGGAGATAGGGGGTCATAATCTAGAGCAAGGTCCGCTAAGCTGATCCATCCACTGCGCTTGCGGTATGTGAGAGATGACACAACGAACATTATTAGCCAATACCAAAAATACCATAATATTCTTTGTTTGTCCCTCCAAAATTTTGCAGGAGCATTGTTTTTATTTTCTCTTGGGACTTACAATGGTCCCAAGAGAAACTGGAAACAATGCTTATGCAAAATTTTGGAGGGACAAATAAGGAGTATCATGTTATTTTTGATGCTGGCTAATTGAGATGATGATGATGATGATGATGGTGATGATGATTATTATTATTGTTGTTAATTTTATTTTTTGCCAATGGATACGGATTTGTGTACTTCAATACGCGATAAAACTTGTATTGTCAATGTGCTTTACCTGGATAATGTCTTAAAATTTAAATTACTTCGTAAGATCTGTACAACTAACTAAGAACAACGGGCCACCAGGGAGGCCTATTTTCCAAGTTGGTAGGATCTCTTCGGTACAAAAGACGGAGTGGGAGAGATGACATAGAGATGGGGTGTGTAGAGGCTGGAAGAAACAGAGCATTTACTAGCGACGCCAGGCTGAACTTGGGACGGTAAGAGACCATCAGTTGCCAATGTATACACTGCGGAATCAAACAACTATTGCCTGGTGTGATTCGATGAATCGGTCGCATATCTTTCCTTCTAAAAGATATTGGTCCAAACTTCAATTTTTCATTCGTTTGCTCTATAAATGTACTAGGACGAATTTTAATTTGTACGGCAATTTTCTCCCAGGGTCATTTGATTTCGCAGCCTCTCTGTTATACCCCATTGCCGAAAAAAAAAATTTGAAGTATGTTTGAAAACGGGGCACAATTGCAATCGACGCAACACTCCAGCTTTGCTTCGCGCGGCGCCTTCAAGTTGACGTGTTTAAGTTCA
>JALIRR010000549.1:7500-15000 GCA_023091755.1 Montipora sp. Colony 1 RG-2022 | reverse complement strand
GAAAAATCGAAAGTTTCGATTTTTCGGATTACATCTTGAAATATGTACTCTACAGCAAAGGTGTTACTGAAAATGATCTTCATCGGACTCATACTTCGAAAATCCTAGTTTTCATACAGAGTGAGGTACTTACAGTTTGAAAACCCCAAAAACCCTCTAAAGAGAAGTGTCACAGATGGAGAGCCGTTTTTATACTAGAGACGCGTAATCCATCCAGACGAATTATGCGTCTCTCATGTTATCCGTCTTGTGTAAAGACGGGACGAACTATATGAGACGCATAATTCGTCTGGGATGAACTTGGGCAAACATTTTTTCTGCGTCTGTTAAATTCGTCTAGTATAAAGACGGGCACAAGACGCATAATCCGTCTGGACGTACTATGCAGTTTAGTGCCCGGATTATGCGTCTTGTGTCTGTCTTTATACTAGACGAATTTAACAGACGCAGCAAAACGTTTGCCCAAGTTCGTCCCAGACGAATTATGCGTCTCATATAGTCACATACTCTTGCGAGACACCTTGAAACTCAACGGGTCGGTTTTAGATAGATTATTTTCTGTTGCAGTAAATCTTTGGCCGAAAATCTCTTGGCATTCTTGGAGAAATGGAAAACTGCGAGTGGACTCCAAGAGACCAGATAAATCTGATTTCTTTTTTGCGTTCAGTTGATAAATATTTCGCTGATATTTAATTACTGCAAAACATCCTGCATTGAATTATCCCAGGTTGAAGGCCTAAATTCTTCGAAACCTTCATAATTGTGTCTTGGGACGTTCATTTTCAAAGTTCCTTGTTTCTGGCACCAGTTTATTCAAAATGATCTGATGGGATCTTTTGACATCGCTTCATCAGCGACTCATGTTTTTTCCAACAAAGCTTATTAGCGTCGGTGTGGTATTCTTTGAAAACAAAACTCACCCTGGGCTTGTTGTAACTTCTTCTGTATCTTCTACTTTTCATCATTCTTCTTAAGTTCGATTTAATTCTCACTGTGAATAAATAGGCGAGCGGATTTGCAATGGTTTCCACACTTTTTCCGCGTTAAAACAGCAATGCCACTAAACAGGTGAAATCACACTTATGAATAATAAATCAGTCCATCAAGCTGAATCTGAGTGAATATTCTCGAAAGCATTTAAAAAGTGAATTAACGAACACGCCCCACGTATTTAATAAACATGACTTCGTAGCTTTTAGGCTGGAATCGACGGCTTAGCTTGGTCTTAGACTTCAATACAAAAGAATATTGATATTGCCCTGAAGACCTTGAAGTCATGATGGAATACAACACAATAGATTATTGATGTCGCGAACCTGAGCTTATAGATTTTACACGAAACAAGCTGTTATCGTGGGGATTTTCCACACCAATATCGATCGTTTTTATGAGAAGTCTCGGTTAGTTTTGGATGGTTGTAGTGATACGATATCCTGTTTTGGTTTGTGTTTTCCGTTACTTTACTGTTCTGTGGATAGTGTTGTACGAAATTGCACACTGCTTTTGGAAACGAGCTGGTTGTGAAAGAAAAGCTTGTTGCAGAATAAATATGACGGAGTAACTTAATCAGCATCACAAAAGAGTAATTGTATGCATTCAAAGTCGTTTTTTATAAGCTGTTCCCAGCGTTAGATCTGGAGCACCCCAAAGCATTTTGTCTTCATTGAAAACAATAGTCGGCTCTTGATGACCATAGCAAAACTGAAACGTGACAAGTGATTTATTGAAATACGCCTTGCTCTTTGGTTGGTCATCCGCATCAGAGACAGATGCATCTTGAAAACCCTCTCTCAGACTAAATTTTAAATGTTCACGGTTTTGTTTTTGTGAAACATTTTATACCGATCTAAGAAAGTTACTAACAAACGTTCTTTTTTTAACCTTTTCCCCCTTCAGTTTCAAGGAAAGTAGATAAATCAGTTTACCTGCTGGCAATTCGTTGAGACTTTTGGTATCCCGTTTGTAAAGTGCAGTCCAAGTTTGCTCCTTGCGATAAAAAGTGTACTTTTTCAATTGATTCTGAAGAGTTCGAAATGAAAAATGAGAATCAATCTTTTTCAAATGTCAACAGATAATTTAGCCTAATTGTAATGGCACTTTCAGCTTATAACCGTCAGCTGAAGTTTTCATTGATAGTCTCATCTGTCATTTAGGAGCTTTGCATAATTTTTTCCGGAGATGATTTTCTCTAATGTGTCGATAAATCCCAAAAGTCTGATAGGACTCCAAGGCATTAACCGGACAAACGTTAACCATCAAGTCTAAATCGCGCGAAAAAGAGAGCAAGGTTTCATTCATGGGCTTATTTGTCGTTTCCGAGCTTTGGAGAATCTTTAAATTTCAGCAGCTGAATTTTCTCCACTTGTTTAATAAATCCGGACTTCCTGGCACCACCTCAAGCTGTTCGTGACAGAAATGAGCGATTTTGCATGGAGCCACAATTATGAGAAAGAGAATGCTCAATCAAGGCAAGAAATAAATTGCTTCAAAGCTTTGGGCGATTTTTTTCGGATTAGCAAACTGACTGTCTTTTATGATGTTTTCTCGCCTCTGTTTCTAAATTCAGTAAAGTAAAATACAGCTGTACTAAATGAAAAAAAGTTGATCAAACAACGAGGTTGATTTAAGATTTGATCGTACACTGAAAATATACAAAGTCAAACTGTTCGCTTTTTTGTCCGTTTTTCTGCTTCTTGGGTCACTTATCTTCAAGTGTTTGATATTCATTGCAGTAATATAAGGTTGGAATCAGCAGATCACCTTTCTTATCTTGAAAGGTACAGCAGCTTGGGACCAAATGGATCAAGTCCAAAATTAAATGGAAATGTTAACAGCAACGGATTGCAGGTAAGCACTTTCTGGTAAAGATAAAGATCTCAATATTGTCACGCCTTTCAGCAACTGCATCAGTTATGATACTCATAATTATTTGATCCCACTTGAAGTCAATGATGACCAATAAAACGAGCGTGCTTTGGTTGTTTTGATACCACCGTTCAGTGTTATCATATAAAATCATACCCGAGGGACTTTTTAAGCGCTTGTAGCAAACGCTGCTGTTTTATAATGTGAATTTTCATTATTTTCACCAGTCTCACCCGGACTCACCGTCACGTGCTATGGTGGAGGCGTCAATGCCTCTAAGTGTAGCCACGCCTTGTGCAGGGGAACAATTTCCCAACAAGTTCGCCTTGCCGCCAGTTTACTTAACTCCAACCGAGAGAAGGAATGGTAAAGTGATTGTTGATGATATAAAAGTTCTTGTATTGAGCGCTTAGAGTGCTACAAAATCTCAACGCGCAACGCTCTTTCCAGGATAAAACAAAGATTAAGCTTTGAAGTATAAAAGATGTAGATAAAAATTCAAGTAGGGAAGAAATCGATTAATCAATTAGATTATTTTAAAAGCAGGTTGAAAGTATGGCAGCCAAAGAATGATGTGGATCTATTAACAAACTGTTGAGATTACAAGTGTAAAATGTCAAAATAAAAACAACCCAAGGAGAAGATACTATTGTAAAGCGAGAGTAATCCATTTAAAAAAAAACTTATAACCATTTGATTTATTAGATTTTCGAGTTACTTCTTTCTCAAATTCATTGGATAGTTTTGTAAGAAGACGTTGAAAGCCTTGTAAGCTGTCTGGCACGCCAGCTATTCAAAGAGTTCCATATAACAGGACCTCGGTACCTCGACGAAGAACAACCAAACTAAGTTCGCGGCCTTGGGTTTAAAGATAACTTTAAAAAAAAGAGACACTGAAGGTTTCTACAGATCTAATGACTTTCTTTCGGTAGAGTTCCATAACATCGGTGCGGAAACAGCAAAAGCGCTTGGGGGTGGCAGTATAGTAATAAGAACAAAACAGAGCCACTCCTTTGGAAGCTGGACGCAACTGATGACTTTCAAAGGGTCACTGGTGTGGGATGGAGCTATTCCGGCCATGTTGTTGTTCCTTTCAAATATGTTTTACGAGCAAGTCAATAAATGCCTATGATTGCAAATTCAGAGTTGTTACTAATGAACCGGAAATGTCTCGTGCATTTGTCTTTCAGTTCCTCGAATCGTGGAACAAGGAGAGTCTTTAAATCTTGAAAATTCTAGTGACAGCGATGCAGGAGTGGATGTAGATCAACCCCGTTCTCGTCCGTGGCGTGATTCGTATTATGACGATGTGATAACCCGCATAAACACCCAGCTAGAGGTCGCAGTTGCGCGCGGGACAAGTCCCTACGCCATATATGGCTTGGAAGACGATGATGCAGATGATTGGTGCTAAGGGATAATTGGGGTGACAAGATCCCTTTAGGTTGGCTAGTGGCTACAGTATTGGTTAATTTTGTGCAAAGTTTCAAATACCATCGTATGTGTCATACGCGGGTAATTTGAGCTTTAGAGTCACAACTCATCATTGGAGAGAATATTTAAACCAACAGACATGCTGGGCCAATAGATTCGCTCCCTGCGGGTCGTTCGCGAAGGAATTTTTGACCGATATGCGTCAACGGAGGTTCTGTTCAGAGTAAAAGAACCATATGAAATTTTGTCTCTATCCAGATCTGTTCAGTTAATCGTTCAAAATACAGTCGTTCCAAAAACAAAGTAATTTATAATAAACAGCATAATGTACAAATGATAGGATTTATATGAAATATGGCAATCAAATACGTTAAATTTTGTTCAAAATAATTTATTATTACTTGTACTAACAGAATCAGTGATATACAGGTCTGTTAAATTCACAGCCCTGCATGGGTACTTTCTGGCAATGAATTTTACGCTTATTTTGTAACAAAAGGAATGTTTTGCTTTTATTCTTTATTTCTCAATCTGCGTGCAACCAAGGATTTCTGCTTTGTAGATCTGTTTTGAGGATAATAAATCAATCAATCTGAGATTCTGTAAATTCTCTTAACGTAAGTTCTAAAGGAGTTCATTCATGTCTCCTGTGTCCAGGGGTGCGTTCCTCGAAAGTCCCGTTCACCTGGCTCGAAAAAAGCCTTATGTAAAACTGCCATCCGCTTGTTTTAAATAGCTGGCACCAGTTGTCGGAAGAGTGGGTAGCGTCATCAACTGGATAAATCACTATCCACTGGATAACTCAATTGTTTTTGCTAGTGTTTATCCGGTGGATAGCCATTCTCGTCACCAGAGCCTGGCTCTGGGAAACTCTATGTAGGAGAACATTCGCTGCAGGGTTCTTATAGCCAAAAATTGGCTATTTGAACCTTACGGCGCCTGCTCACTCCTCGCACTAACATGAATTCACCAATAAGAGTCGCGTTTGATTGTTCTTCACGAAAACCAATGAGAAGACACTTTGTTTCAGGGTTCCCCAGACCACCTTTTGAACAACCGAGGCCAGCTGATATTGAAAATTGATTTTGAAATTCTTAGTTTATAATAGCAGAAGTCTGTTTCAGCGCTTGTTCAGCGTTATCACATTCATTCATTACGTTCACTTGTCAAGGATTGAAGTCAGAACTTAGGACAGTTTTCTCGGCCGGTCGGGATTTTCAGTTTGAAATAGACCGTGTTCGTATTCTCAGTATTGGACTGGAAGTAGCTTGCAATGAAGGCTGATGCGGGGAAATCTTTTCAAATACTTTTTGGAAACCGCTCGAGTTCTCTTGCGTTCCGCAACAACAGAACCGCCAGCTACGCAGGTTATACTGCTATTCCCCCGCATAAGCCTCCATTGCAAGCTAGTTCCAGTCCAATACTGAGAATACGAATATGGTCTATTAGTATATACTAAAACAGTGGATAGGTTTGAACTCGCGCGCTCATTGGCTATGACCAAATATGGTCATAGCGCGCTCAATATTCGTCGTCGCACTCAACATAGATCCTGCGATATACGTAAATTTTTGTGTCGCGGAGGAAAATTGCGCCTTGTCATTGTGTTGAATAAGACAATTATCCTGCTCAATCTTGCGGAATATCAATCCGCACGATTTCGCAGGATAATTGTTAACTGTTCACCGCCGAGAAATTCGCGCGGAATTTGCGCCCGAAAATATTGTAATCTTTGCAGGAATAAATGAGTTAAAATCATCTTTTTGTGCTATGTTATCTCACTGTTTTAGTATGTACTAAAACAACTATTCACTTCAGTGTCGGTGGCTAGTGGTGAATATTTACCGAGCCGCGAAGTGGCGGGGTAAATATCCACCACTAGCCACCTCCACTTCGGTGAATAGTTGTTTCACTATATACTAAGACAAGACAAGGCGCAACGTTTTCTCACCATGGACCAATATAGTCCAACAGATAACATTCCCCATAGTCGACCTTAGCTTGATTCAGTACAAACACCGATTAGTTCGAATCCTACCTACCACTCTGATTTTTCAGTTCTCCTTACGGCCACTGCCGCTGATCTGCCATCATTCCCACGGGGGCATCACACTTTTAAACTTCATTAGTTGCATTTGAAGCGCATGACAATGTAGGTTCCGCGGAACAGCGCGACACATTCTCCCTACGGATAAACGACCTATTGTAGCTCCCTTGGAGTCCGAAGCCAAGTATATCGTCTCGCCTTTGGATTAAGATTCCTTCATATATCTCTAGGTCAAAAATTTCCATCGCTTACTGAATGACTTCTTCAAATTGTATGTGAGTCCTTTCCAACCCCCCACCACCCTCTTTATCTTTAGCCACATGCAGAACGATATTTTATTACACATAACTTGAGAATTTTATTCCATAACGCTCATTTGTACAAATCTATACGCTTTATTTTCACATGTGAAAAAGGCCTATACAGCCAATCAGAATGACGTACAGCTATTTCACATGTGGAAGTATAACCAATCAACGATAGCGTAAAGGCGTTTCCATGCCAATCACTCGTGCATCTCGTGCAAATCGTACTTGTTTTTGAATTAAATCAAATTTGCATTTGGTTTTATTGTTAGTGAGTTTTTGTTTCTAATTCGCGTTCAGAAAACTATTTTAATGAAAATTCTCGTCTTATGTGTAATAAACAGTTCACGACATAGAAAGTGCTTTGTACGGGGTTTTATTCACTCGTTGTTTGTGTCAAAAACCCTCACTCGCTCGTTCCTCGCTCGTTCGGGTTTTTGACACAAACAACTCGTGCATAAAACCCCGTACCCCGCACTTTCTATGACGTAAACTATATTTATATCTCTTCCAATTATTATAATGTTTCCGCCTGGGAAATCTTTCAGGTGGGCAAAATAATTAAAAAATTAAATTAAAACCCTCTCCAGCTTTTAATTCTTACTCTAATTATTTTATATTTGACTGTTTGTCAATGACTTGTTTGAAGTGACTATCTTGTTCTCCATCTTTTGACGAGTTTGACTCACGCGGACGCTTTTCAAGTCTTGTTTTTGTTTTTGAATGTTTGCAAACGACCTTTCAGTAGTCGTTCCCTTCCACAACAGTAAACATAAAACTGACGAAACGACTTTGAATGACTCGTTTAAAGCCATCAAAAGTTTCCAACACCCATCATCGCTTTTTATC
>JALIRR010000548.1:80000-108801 GCA_023091755.1 Montipora sp. Colony 1 RG-2022 | reverse complement strand
GTTTCTAAAGATGAAACTATGGTCCTGCATCAGACTGAGGAATGAAACAAAATACATTATATCTTATTGGATGACTTAGTGTGTAGTATCAGGAGATATTTTTGCAAGTCTCGCTGTATTTTGGCAAGCCTCTAGGGCGAGTCAAAAGACAAGAGATGAGTAAAAATACCCCACGGTAGTAAACACTAAATCATCCAATGAGAGATTTTTTATTCAACTCAGTCAGAAAATAAAAGAAACATAAAGCTTAACTTATAACTTGCTTCCTCACATGACAAACTATCTTACGTGACTATTCAGTGAGTGACCGTCCAGGTTTCATGCGTTTTTCTTAGGTTGCTGTTGATTGGTCAAAATGAAGACTTGTCAAACCCATCAATTGAGTCGTCAAGCAAAGCGTCATGCATTTTATTTTAAACACTTGCGTTACATGTGAGGAAAACAAAGATGGAATATAATGGCGCAGTGTTACGAGCACTGGCCTACCTCCAATGTGGCCCGGGGTTCGAATCCCAGAATTGGGGTCACATGTGGGTTGACTTGGCTGATTCTCTACTTTGCTCCGAGAGGTTTTTCTCCCAGAACTCCAGTTTTTCGCTCTTCTCAACAACCAAGGTTAGGCATGAGTTTTGATATGTGTTGATTTGATTTCTATACAGTTGTGTCCCCTAGTAGACCATTTTCGAATTCTCACGGCTGGACTGGATCTAGCCACCCCGCGAGCAGAGCCTCCTTTTGTCTTTTTCTTTACTGAGGATGAGAAAAGGAAGCTCTGCCCGAATCGCGTCAACCCTTTGAAGCCGCCACAGCCCGAACTTCTGGACTAGTCAATCTTGTTTTCTCTCATCAAACCGGTTTTTCCAGTGGGAGCATCTGTTTACTGACAAAACCGATGGTTATAATTGAGCCCGCTGTACCATGAAAAAGCAAGATGGCGGCGAGATCTGGCATATTAGGCTTGGGTTCGAGACTGTATCCTGGCAACATGCAGTGCATATTCAATAAAGATCTTACTCGATTCATGCAGAGCCTTTCTCGAGAACGCCAAAATCGAGCAAGCAAAAGAAAGGCTCTGCTTGCAGGGTGGGATCTAGCATGCAATGGAGGCTAATGTGGGCAAATTTAAAATTTGCATTTGAAAATATTTGCCTGCATTAGCCTCCATTTCATGCTAGATCCAGTCCAGCCGTGAGAATTCGAAAATGGTCTATTGAGGCACTATTATTAACCTTATTTTATTCTCCAGAGACAAAAAAAAACAGGAGTAACTTTAGAATACCCTGCCACTTTACTTTGATGACAAAGAAACTGTGGCTATCCGGAAACACCTATTGTTCCAAATTTTCAAAAATTTGTGCGGATTCTAACTCGTGCACAATAGACCATTTTACAGTTGTAGCTAAGTTACCTGGCCTACGAATGGAAGCGAGGCTGCCGGTGACCCTGTTTTGATACAAACCTGTGCTTTTGTAATGTTAATACGGACTAATTAGAATTACAACAACACAATTTGCATGATAAAACCAGTCGGGGCTGTATCAATGCAAGGTCACCGGCATCCTCGCAGCCATTCATAGGCTAGGTCGCTGAGCAAACAACTGTAAAATGGCCTATTATAAGCTTATGCCATTGCACTTTTGTTTGAAGGCAGAGAGATAAATTAAAGTACTGCAAATCGAATACCTTGTCGATCCGTATCCTGAAATTCCGTCACTAGAGCCTGTAAGTATTCAAACCTTCCAAGATCGTCTGGACCTGTCCTGCGATCTACGCGCGCTTGACTTGTGAACATTTCAATTCAGTCCACCATGTTGACTACTTCGCTCTAACAATAAATAAGTGCTTCGTGTAAGAATACATAAACTATCCCGAGTTTATGGAGCGGCAAACGAATATTGTCTTTATTCTTGCTGAAGTGATGCGAGAAATATGGTATGGCAAAAGTATTTGTATTTACATTTGGGATTTCATGACAGACAAGGCACGATTTAATGGCGTCTAACACGCAGAAGAAAGTTGTTCTTGTTGGACAATTCTGTGTCGGCAAAACCGCTCTGGTTATCCGCTACACCAAGAACAAGTTCAACGAATTGTCACGCTATCAACCTGTAAGATCGCTAATGTTAATCTAACGGTGTTATTCATAATTGCGAAGATAAACAACGGGTTGTGATTCATGGATAAAATTTCGTTACTTTGATTGTTATTAATAGCATTTTTGATAGTTATCCGAAAATATTTACATGTAACTTGGTCACAGAAGAAGGTAAGCTAAGAAGAGACTTTATACGGAAAGCTAGTGGATAAATAATTGATCAAGAAACAATGATTGTTTCTCCCCTCTTTCAACAATCCTTTGGAAATTCCGGCGTTGAATTTACCGATCAAAGAGCTTCAAATTCCAAAAGGAAGGTCCTCAACATTACTTAAGAACAGCGAGATTATTCCGGGACCCAGTATGATCATTTAGTGATTTACATTTTATTGTATTCTTCGTAGACAATTGGAGCTGCCTTTGTATCCAAACAAGTGATTGTGGGTGAAAAAGGCGTCACTCTTGGAATTTGGGTGAGTAACTATGATAAACACTGAGACTTGAAAATTTTACTCTGTCTAACACCAGACGAGTTTTAATCGTCAATGGGGAACCCCTCAGGAGTGAACGGGTTAATTCTTTTTTTCCAATTCTGAGTGGCAGTCTCGAAAGTCACATGCTGAACATTGTTATTTGTTTTTGTTTCATATTACTGAAGGACTTCTTTAGTTTGAAAGCTACGTTTTCCGTGTAATTATTGTGAAAATGAATGGAAACTTTTTTGCTAAAGATCAAGAGGAGCTCAGGTTGGCAGAAACTGACAAAAGATTTCTTTGCTTGCAAAGTAATCACGAAAACATAGCATTAGTGCATTGATTTTCGGAGGTTTATTAAATCGGTTTGAAACGCTGCGGACGAGTGCAAGAAAACGAATGATTGAAAGAAAAGAAGGAAAAAATTGTGAAAGGTTAAAAGGATGGTTGAAAGAAATAGTAATAGTAATAAGGAAAGTTGGAAAGAAGAAAGAGGGTCTGCCAGGGTTTGGGGGAACAAGGGAACACGGCTAATTTGAACTGGGGAACAAAAAGCTGAGAATAAGTTTGGAAGTACTTTCGGGAACAAGGGAACACAAGCAAACTTTTAAAGGGAACAAGAAAACTCGATCCTTCTGGGATTGAGGTCCTCAATAAAGACAAGCAATTCAGTTTCTCGCCCTTTGATAACGAAATTGTTGAAGGGGGACCAAAACGAAAAGTAACTTGTTCTCAATAAAACACTGATAGATAATGGCTTGATCATGGCTCAAAGCCTTTCGAAAGCCGCAGTTCCAATATAATTATGACTTCAATGAGCTCTTTTCTTTTTGCTTTTTTTGCCGTTTCTTGTCACCGTCATTTAATATATTTAGGGCTTATTCTGTTTTATCGTTCTCATGCTTGCTCTTTCAGTCCGCCGCTCGTCACCATAATTTCGTTTCTTTATCCGGGCTCTTTCTTGCTCTTTCTCTCTGTCTTATTCTCTCTCGTTGTTTGTCACTGATATTTCACCTGTTTTCTAGCGCTCTTAGTCGTTCTCTTTAAAGCTGAGCATCGCTTACTTACTGTTGCATTTACTCGTCGCCTGCTTTCGCAGCTTTCTGTCTTTTTTCTCCCGCTCTCAGTTTCTCTTCTTCAGGCTCGTTGTACAACACATGAAAAAATAGCTTGTTTTTTGGTTGCCTTCAAAATTTTTGCTTGTTTTAATAAAAGGCAATGTCAAGTGCACTACGCTGGCCATTCACCTTCCCGCCAAAAAACGCGGGTTCCAGCGGTTCGACATTTAGCTTGCCATGAACTGTTGAACGGTTCGGACAGACGGTCGTACAATGGCGTCGTGATCAACCAAAATTTCTCGCATCGTGTTACCATATTTTCTTGCCAACCATGGTGCTCCGCTCGACAATTGCTCTTTAATTTGTTTTTACACAGGATACGGCGGGTTCAGAACGATTTGAAGCAATGAACAGCCTATACTATCGCGGAGGGAAGGCGGCCATTGTCTGTTATGGTAAGCTCGGTAACAATTTAGACAGGAAATTATCGCTGTATTGTCTGGCATCAGAAAGCAATTCAAGGGTTGAAGTAAGTATTGTACTGATGACAAACCAATTTTGGTCATTTTTTGGCGGGCTGGCGCCCGGAGAAGGAATTTACTTTCTGTCGGGACTGGACGAAGAAATCACGAGCAAATCGGCACTAGAAAGAGCTTACTAGGCGGGCGAAATGTTCGAGAGCGCCTGGTAACATTGTTGCCTGTGTAACGTCCTTCGACTCGTCCCGACTGACTGCCGGCTGCCTCTGGGTCTCCGACAATGGCAGGAATGAGTTTGAGTATTAAACCTCAGGCTGTTTGTTTCGCTTTTTCTTCTTCTGAGTTAGTAAAATGGCATTGTATTTTTCGGCCTCATAGACTACAAGCAGGTATTCTCTATTTTCGAATGCCCCAGAATACACTTTGTTTGTCCCCCAAATTTTGCATCAACTATTGTTTTCAAATGCTCTTGGGGACACTGCATATTCCCAAAAGCATTTGAAAACAATAGTTTGTGCAAAATTTGGGAGCATTCGAAAATAGAGAATTGCTTTCGCTGCACAACTCGAAATTTATTTGCAAATGCTTGCGATCAATTTTCAGACATCAGTGACAGCTCCAGTTTTATAAAAGCCAAGACTTATGTGAATGACATAAGAGCAAATAATCCAGTGAGTATTGATGTTCACTACAGAGTTAAGGTCGGACGACCGGATTCCATGTTGGCATTTCTTAAAGCGCACCTAACCGCTAAAAATATTTATGTCGTAAATAAAGAAGCACGTTTTCCAGAGTACTTCCTCGAAAGAATTTTTGGATTTGCTTAATTCTTCGATTTTTTTTAACTGCAGAAAATCTAGTCTGCGTGCAAACGTCTCCTCGTGATATCCTTTGTTGCACGCGGAAACAAAGGAAATAGGAGACGTCTGCTCGCAGGCTACAGAAAATCCCGCCGAAAACGACACCACTAACTTTTATTAATATAAATACACAGGTGATTATACAAAAGCGCGCGCTCTCATTGGCTCGCTATCTCGGATTATCAGCCGATAATCACCTCGACGGACAAAATGGCTGCCAGTAGTCGTTTTGCCACTGTAAGTGAAGATGATTTCGCGTTGAAATGTTTTTTTTTTCTCTTTTTTGAAATAATCACCTGTGTATTTATACTAAAACAATTATTGGCCTCAGGCTCAGTGAATATTCACCGATAATCACTGAGCCTGAGGCCAATAATTGTTAATTAAAGTCCGAGCACGGAAAAAATGGGAGAGAATGGCGCTAGTGACGTCAATTCAAGAAGCTCACGGTGAAACTTAGCTCCTATCGTTGTTAATATCATCATGTGGAAAGAAAAGAATGCCTACAGTTTGCGTTGCTGCGATGAACACGAAGCGGAAGGTTTACCGATTTATGGCATACCATTTTTTAAAGATGATCGCCAAAAGGGGAAGGAAGAAATGGGTCGATTTCGTAAAACAGAAGAGAGTGGAGCAGCCGTCGAAGCAGTTAGGGATCAGCGCACTTCGAGCTCGCTCCAATTCTCCAGCTATTGACCGCGCGCCATTCGACGCACGGAGAGTCTGTGTGCAGGAAAACCTTGAACGGGATTTAAACCCCATGATCGTGCTGCACTGCTCTACCAACTGAGCTCAGTTCCAAGCCAGCGGTAAGCAGGCGAGGCCGTCCGAGAAAGCAATGGTCTCGAACAGACAGAGCGAAGCGCTATGACTGAAGGCCAAGTATTTTTCCGCCAGGCCTCACCTGTCTCAGACATCAAGTGTTTCATCGTGTGGCTTCTTTTAGACTCGTTTGAGTACAGAGAATCGGAGATGTAGTTTGGATTGAAGCTATACACCTTATTCCAAAATGGCCACCATTTTAGCATTCTTTTGTTTGTTTGCAAATTAGCCCTTGTTGCAAACATATCCAAAGAACCATCGTCGTTCTAGCACGGTAAGTGCTATTTTCCTTTGGTGCAAACATATCCAAAGAACGATCACCTGTGATAGTTTCGAGAAGGGATGTTTTTAATGCTGGCAGTTTTTAAGGAATCTGGGGCCGGTTGCATAAAAGGGTTACACCAGGGACGTTTGGGCTTTAGCAAACATCTGACGTTACTCAGCACGGCCACGACAAAGATTTAGACCAGATAAGGTAAGGGCTAAGCGTAAGATGGTCGTAAGGTGGTCTTCACCTGTGTCGTGACTGATTCTGTTGTTTCCGCCCACGCCTTTTTCTTTTGCTGAATCAAATTCTGACTTTAGCATATCTTCCTTTTTGGAAAAAAGATATATTAATTTGCGTATTTCGGCATCCGAAAAGCAAGCTTTTCGACTTCGTGGGTTTACCTCCTGAGCCATTTTCAAACGAAGCCCACCTGACTCTCCAATATAAAAAACAAAAAATTCTCATTCATTCTGCAACTGACGTTGCACGTGTACATCTGGCCTAATTAGGGAGCTTAAGCACGCGCGTTTTTGAGACGCGGACGGCAACCGCGCGTGCTTAAGCTCCCTAAATTACCTGTGTATATCCGTCGTCAACGCCCCGTGCACGTCCGCCGTAGATGGGACCTAGCAACGACAGACGTCCGGCTAACGGCGGACGTAAAGGGCTGGTCGTCATAAGAGCAACTATCATGGTAACTGGCCCCCAGGGATTCGAAAGTTGCTTGGTGAAATTCGTACTAAGTTTCGATAAAACTGTCCCTTTATGTCTCTATTTCACAGCAATGCATGCTCTACGTATGTGGAAATAAAAGCGACTTAATCGACTCAGGCGAACGATTAAGAGAGGTCTCCTTCGATGAAGCTGTCAGTTACGGACAAGGTATTTAAGGTTATACTGATGGTGAGCCTGCCCTTAATTTACGGTTTCCATTGCAATTCCATTGATGAACGGTATTTGTGGTTTTGAAGAAGCCGGAGCTGGCGGGGAGTCGCTGAAATAGAAGTAATTCCGGGGAAAGACCGGCTTTTCAGCGGTAATAAATATCTGAATGCAGAGTGAGTAACTGTTCGTCCTTGTAGGTTTTTTTTGCAATAATGTGAATCAGTTATGTAGGACATTTCTGTAAAAAACGAGAAGGGGTACGTTTTTCCAAACGTTAACCGTGTAGCTATTACAGTGTTATTTTTGAAGTGCTGTTTTTATACTCATGTACTCTATTCGAGCGTTAGCTTTAGTTATAGAAATGGGCCCACTCAAGGATAAAGAAAAGCCCTTATTGTGTCGTTAAAAGCGACAAGAAACCAATGTAAAGAATTGGCTTTGAAATTCTTCGACGCTCTTTATTTCATTGGCTCGAAAGTCTCGGAGCCACTATTGCGTCACCGTTTTCACAACGTTTCGCTTTTGTCGGCGTTTTTACTGTTGATCGAAAAGCGCAGCAAACAGATATGTTTGTTCAAAGCAGCCTTATGTCATTCCAGCATTTGTTTTTCTTTCGTTCTAGGAGTAAACGCAAAGATGGTGATAGAGACATCAAGCAAAACCGGCCAGAATGTGGGTCAGTGTATTTTCCTGATGTCACATTTAGGGCTCCCGGCCATGCACTCGTGAATCCAAACACACTATTAAAAATTGAAGCGCAGCCAGGATTAGGCATATTGAAATACAATAAAAAACGTTCTCTGGCTAAAAATTTTGAAAAAGAATATAAGCTTTCGGCTGTCGATCTACAGCCTTCCACGGATAAAACGTTGAATGTAAATTAGTGAAATATATACAGAAAAGGCGAGATAAAAGTGATAAAAAGAACAGAGTAAAGGTATGAAAAATGGTGGCTATTGTTTAAAAAGAATTTTATACTGATTAGGAATCGGCTTAAAGTTATTGTCAGCATGCTTGGTAGAAGAGGTGTGCCAGGCCTCTAGAGTTTTCCTAACACGAAAAGAGCCTTTGTCGATAACTCGGGAATGATTGAAATCAATGCGATGACCGAAAGACCACGCATGTTTCGCAAGGATATTGTTGCAGAAGTAGAAGCCGCGATTCACCATCTACCAGAAGAATCGAAGAATTTCATTCGTAACTCCACGGCTACGATTCTTCACAAAGCAAGACCACCTTCCCATAAGAACCTCAATGCTGATGAAAGAAAAGCCCTTCAAGATTTAAAAAAAGATGAGACCAGGATTTTAATGAAAGCTGATAAAGGAAACTGTTTTGTTGTCCTGGATAAAAGTGATTACGACAGTAAAATGGACTCTCTACTTAGTGATCGTAACACCTATGAACTAGTCCTCAAATCCCCCTTCAAGAGGATTGAACGTGAACTCAACAAAAGGCTTCTCGTCCTGAAGAATCATTATAAGATCAGTGATTCCACTTACCGCAAACTCCACTCCACTGATGCCATACCACCAGCCATTCGTGGATCAATCAAACACCACAAACAAGGAAACCCTGTTAGACCCATTGTTTCATCCATTGGCTCAGCTCTCTACAATACTTCCAAGTTTCTTACCGACATCTTGTCACCTTTACAAAACAGTAATGGTTTCTCTGTTCCTAACTCTGCCAAGTTTGCTGAAGAAATCTCTAACGTTGACATCCAGGATGACGAAGTTATGCTATCCTTCGACGTGGTATCACTATTTACAGCTATTCCTGTAGACAAAGCCTGTGATTACATAAGCAACAAACTACTTAAGGACAACTCACTTCCTTCACGCACGAGCTTAGACAGTAATGAAATCATTTCTCTGTTGAAATTTATCTTATCTAACAATTACTTTATTTATGATGATAAGATATACAAACAGATCCATGGTTGCGCGATGGGTAGCCCCGTCAGCCCTGTGGTGGCGAACTTGTGCATGGAAGCGATCGAAGAAATGGCCATTAACACGTCTGAAGTACAACCTAAAGTATGGAAACGCTACGTGGATGATAGCTTCTGCATCATCAAAAGAGATGCTGTTAACTCTTTTCATACTACACTTAATTCCATCGATCCACACATCTCATTCACTATTGAAGAGGAATCTGACCAACAGATCGCCTTCTTGGATACTTTGGTTTCTCGCAAGGATAACACGATCACTATTGATGTTTACCGCAAAGCAACTCACACGGACAGATATTTAGACTTTTCTTCTCACCACGACAAACGCCACAAGATCAGCACAGCTGAGACCCTCCTACACCGCGCAATTAAACTCCCAAGTACACCGCAAGGGAAAAATACCGAAATCAATCACGTCTTTGATGCTCTACGAGCCAACAACTATCCAGAAATTTTCCAAACCAACCACACATGAAAACTCTAGAGGCCTGGCTCACCTCTTCTACCAAGCATGCTGACAATAACTTTAAGCCGATTCCTAATCAGTATAAATTTCTTTTTAAACAATAGCCACCATTTTTCATACCTTTACTCTGTTCTTTTTATCATTTTTATCTCGCCTTTTCTGTATATATTTCACTAATTTACATTCAACGTTTTATCCGTGGAAGGCTGTAGATCGACAGCCGAAAGCTTATATTCTTTTTTAAAATTTTTAGCCAGAGAACGGTTTTTATTGTATTTTAACAAACACACTATGTTCACCTGCCTCTAAACAATCTCACCCCACTTTTTGCTGCCAGTTAATGTCATTTACAAGTTTGATTCTATGACTTTGTTCACCAACCTAACCTTTTTTGACCTTCGCGTGCATATTTTTCTTAGAGGAACTTTTCACAAGAATAGCAGAAGACTTGCTGGAAAGACCTTCCGGTTAGTATGAAATAATAAGAAATGATACTTTAACTTTCAACCAATCAAATCAGCCGCAGACGATAGCATGAAACCGCTTCTTAGCAAATTAGTGATTGGTGAATAGTGCTTAGTGATTGGTCAATTAACGGTGGCTCAGTGGTTGTAAAAAGCGCCCGGCTGTTTTCCGCCGATAACAAATTCGAAAGAACCTTTGGTATCTTCAATATTAATTTATCTCCATTCTGCATCAAACTGGTCATGTGACCGACACTTGGTAAATTTTCAGGCATTGCAGCTGGGGTTTCAGTTATGAATCCGAGAATTGATTGTTGTCTAGCTTAGCCACAATGCAAAATTCCAGAAAAAAAGACCTCCTAAGATCAAGCCAAGCCCCACAACAGTCCTCAGGAAAACACTCTTCTTCCATCTGGCATGGCATGCCTTGGATCATACCATTTTCAATTATCTCACTGATCGACTGCCTTCTTTTCCAAATAGATAACTTGGAGCGGCAGACAAACAAGTTTCAAATAGACGACTCAGTTCAAAACCAGAGGAAAGGCTATTGTAGAAGTTGCTAAAGAAGGCGCATCTCGCCATAGAACTGAGAAATGAAACCCGCATAGGTTTGTCACGAATTGTTTCCAATTGTTAACGCCAGGTTCATCTTCCTTTGTTATGGGATACAAAGCACATCGCCTCAATGTCAAGCAATCTCTACATCGAGACGAATAATGCGTTGATCACTTCAATCCTCAAGAAAGACTTGAATTTAATTCACGGAAGACAGAAGCTTGGTGGGAGCTTAAGGTAAAGCAAGAAAGACGACGACGGATGCGACTGAGAATGCCATTTAAAAGTTTATGCAACGTCGCGTTGTAATCATTTTGCGGCGGTCCGTTCTAAGGTGTTCGGCGTGGGTCTAGTGTGTGGGAAGGAAACAAAAAATGTATTGTCGGGTGCTCACGTCCCGGCCCTACGCAACCTCAAATGTGGTCAATTCACGTCGTTTTTAGAGAGCTTTCGATTCTAGGACGAGAACGACTACGAGTGCGAGATTTTCTCGTAGAGCAACAGGGAGCGCGCGTAAACCAGCGTCATTTTGACTGGAAAAACGTGATACCGTCGTCGTTTTGCAAAAATGTCGTCGTGTCAAAACAAGTCAACAACACTGTAGTAGCAGTTTTGGGATTTTTCGATCAGCAAAAAGGTCCAAAAAGGCTCAGTTACCAGCAATAAGAATAACTGAGCAACCTATGCTGCTTACAAAGAGTAAGATTAATCGTACGGGTTATAAATTTTCTAAGTATTTTCGATAAAAACGGGCAGTCAAAACCCGTCCCCGTCCTGGAATCTACAGGTCTCTGTTGTCAGGACGAGGACGACAAAGGCATGTGCCAAAATATCCATTCTTTTTTGGCGTCCTTTCTAACCGTTGTCGTCCTTGCGAAGGCTCCCTATTGTAATACAAAGACGCATTATAAATAGTTTGTTTGCTCCCCGCTTCTTGTCCGAATTCGTGTAAGGATGGCTGATAATCCAAAATGGCGATCAACAGTTATACCACATTGCGGAAGGGACGCGTTAGAGATTTTCTGATGGGATAAGAGATTTAAAATTCTAGAAATCTGAAAATTAAACATAGTCTTGTCAAATAATCACATTGTCCTTAATGATTTTATTTTCACCGCAAAACCTTTCACGGAGCTCTATACGCCTACACGGTGGATGGATGGATTCGTGATCTGCACTTGCCAAAGGAACTGCGTTTTTATAAGCATGCACGTCTTCATGTTCAAGTCACCACAGAAACAGCAACGCCGACAAAAACTGGATTTCATACTTTAAAAAACCTGCTGCAAGCTTAGGACGCGTTTTGCTACATTCCATTCCATCCTCTACTTACCACCTTCGAGGTTCTGACAACGTAAGCACACAAACAACTTGTATTTTATATATACACTGAATGTAGGTTGCCAATAAGCCCTCTGGGCCTTCTGGGCTTTATCAGTGCAGTGCTTTTGTCTCGGATGAAGTTTACACTTATAAATCCACCCCAAAAGTCCCACACATGTGGTACATCTAAGCCATGCCAGAGTGCTCAAACTAGCGAACTAGTGAGCATGCGCAATTGCTAGCGGCGATGACTCATCCTAGTAGAGTGCTCAATTTGGACATGAAAGTAAAAGCTTTGAAATGCCAAAGAGCTATATCTAACTGCAGACAGTACTTTTTCGGCCATCTGGGCCTCATCAGTGCAGTGCTGATGTCTATATATCCTCCTACCACTCCTACCAATCCAATTCTTGTTACTTTGCCGACATCGTACAAACATGACAGAGGACAAAATAAACGCAAAATAGCTACGATCACATAATTGTTTATTGCGACGCGAAGTACTCGTTGGCGTTGCTTAACTCCTCACGCTTGACAGAGAGATTTAGCATCGTGTTATAAACGGCATATGGCAAACGTCCGCCTAAACTTGCGTTTTGCATAGAATGGAAAAAGCGCATTTCTGCGTGTTTGCTACAGGTATCAAGTAACTTCTCAAAAGAAATGGACGAGTTGAAAGTTTGCAGCCTAGCGTTAACTGTAAACGCGATACTATTAGGAGGTTTTAACGTGACGTCATCGCAGCTGCTGATTTCCCTTTCGTAAACGGTCGTTGCCATTTGAAACGGTCGATGCCATCTTTTAGCTCTGAATTACACTCATTAGGTCTAAGAACTCAAAAGGTTGCGGTTACTGGGAGTTGTGTCTCGATGGTCATATGAGTTAGGGTTCGGGTTATGGTTCTGTTTAGGGTGAGGGCTAAGAACCCGAGTTCGAGTCTTGAAATTCTCGGACTCTTTTTTTCCTCCAGTTTTTCTTTTATAAATGTTTTTTTTTTCCTTTTTTGTCTCAATTTTTGTTAATATTTTTTCTTAGTTTGTTTCTTTTAATTTTCTTTGAAGTGAAGTGTGCAGTCGACCGTTATAAATGGCATCGACCGTTTCAAATGGCAACGGCCGTTCTGAGAAATGACAACGACCGTTTACGAGAGGGAAATTTGCATCGCCGCTATGCTGGTGGACGAAAACAAAAAATCTCTGATAAGCTTCTTTTGTTCGTCCACCAGATGTCGTACATTTCTCTATTTAGAGGTTGGTTGAAAGGGTCTTATATGATCTCACTAGTAATCTTATACCTACGAATTACGCTCGGTGTCGGAGAACTTAGAAAAGGAACTTAAGGACTTCAATAACGGTTAATTCTCTGGGCTGGAAATACTGATACTTGAAGTTTAACTTCCAATCAACGGCACCTTCTGACCTAAAATAACGACAAATACTGAGACGAGAAACAAGCCAAAAAATCTGAACATCTGTTCCGAACAGATATACGAAACTTGACTCTAAAGGATGTCCGTATCTGCTTAGTGTTATCTCCGCTATGAATTGATGTAAGTATTAAAAGGAACATCGGAAGGAAATTATGTTTACAAACAAATTTTTTCGAAATTTGTTTTTAAACAATGTTTATATCAAGAAAAGCAATTTTTAAAATCGCTTAGTTTCACTTCACGGGCGCAGCCATCTTGAATAATTGTGACGTGTTACAGTTGCTCTATTGTTCTGACACAAAGAACTTTTGTCCAATAACAATAGGGCAACCGTAACACGTCACAATTATTTAAGATGGCGGCGCCCGCGAAATTTGAAAACGAAAATAGGCCATTCTAAGACTTATTTATTTCGGACACATACACTTTCTTTGAAAAGTACTTTAGACTGACTTGACTGTAACGGTTATTTCCTGTGAGTTAAAGTCATTTTTGTGTTGAAGTAGTGGTTCCCTTCAACGAAAGCAATCACGAGAACGGCCTCTTTCTAGGCATGTGCTAAAACACAGTAGGAAGTAGGTCTATATAACCAAGAGAACATTACGTGAGCGCTCGTGGTTAGATCTGGTTACGTATGGGCTCCTAGGTCATGTAATATCTTATAATGCATGCGAGCTTTTGAAATAACGCTATCTGGCATCAACGTGTTGAACGATGACCTCTTTATCAAGAAGATTTAAGTCATTTTAGTATTTACCGTAAGTGGGGTAATTAATTTGGGTGGGTAACATTCTTAAACTGTGTTGTGGATTTATCATCTAAAGCGAGCCGGTGAACACACCATGACACCAACCCGGTGTGGCCAACCCATCACCCATGCGCACAACTATTTAACCCGGTTAATTGACAGACATGGACAGCTGTTCCGGCCTTGTTAACGTTAGGCCTCATCAGTATGGTATAGCCAACTTACCAGGCGGATGTATCAGGCACACCTTAAATTGGCAGCTCAACATAACATATGTGGTATGCTGGGTTGAGAACAACACAGCCGTTCTCCCACGGCAAACGTGTGGGTGTGGGTTTAACCGGAAAAATGAGATCCAAAAATGGCAAAAAATTGTGCAACTGAACAGTCTAACCACGAAAATTTTTCGTGCAACTTGTCGCGCAACAATGTTGCGTTGCAAGTTGAGATGGTTTGTTGCGCGTATTACCACATTCTTGCGCTACAAATCTCTATGTTGCAAAAAGTAGACGTCGCTTTTACTTTTTGCAACATGGAGATTTGTTGCGTAAGAAGGTGGTAATACGCGCAACAAACCATCTCAACTTAGAGCGCAACTAACCATCTCAACTTTCAGCTCAACAAACCATTCTCAACTTGCAGCGCAACATTGTTGCGGGACATTTTGCGCGAAAAATGTTGCCCGTATTACTGGAACTTAATTAAGGCTCAGAAGATTTCAGCTTTCTGTGATTCCGCAATGGTCCAGCTCACGCGACAGCTGACACAACACACAAGATCCACAGAACGACACCAAGCAATAATCATTCCACAGGGAACCCTGAAAATAAGAGGGAACAAGAAAGTCTTATTTCCGAAGTGCTACTATGATAAAAAATACCTCTTCCTTTTTTTTTCTTGAGATTTTAAACGTGTGTTTGCTTAACACCAGACTGGCAAAATTTGAGCTTTGATATTTATCAAAATGCTTTTTACTTTGAGTGTAAGTTTTGGATTCACATGATCCGCCATTACTCACGTTCAATA
Source organism: Montipora sp. Colony 1 RG-2022 (assembly GCA_023091755.1). Classification (NCBI taxonomy): domain Eukaryota; kingdom Metazoa; phylum Cnidaria; class Anthozoa; order Scleractinia; family Acroporidae; genus Montipora; species Montipora sp. Colony 1 RG-2022. Next base: position 93,890 of record JALIRR010000548.1, on the reverse strand, counting down.
CTGACCGATTGGAGCTCAGAGGGTTGGCTCTTAGGAAAAGTGACGTCATTTTCTCACCAGCTTAAAATTTCAGCGTGTAAATACAGCTTATTATATATATGCAAAACAAGAGTTTTTAAGTCTTAAAACCCGAAAATCCCGAGCTGCAAATTAATTCAACCACGTACACACGCATTGCATTCTTGGGCCCCGTCCACCCGTATCCGGATATTTGTTAATCCGAAACTTTTTCTTTCCGGATACGCCTTCCGTCCACACGAATCCGGAACTTTTTTAATACGCTCTCCAGAGTGGATATTTTGGAAATCGATATGAATCTGGAACAGTGTGGACGCCAAAATCCGGATATTTTTTAGCCCAGTTCCTTACCGTGAAATCAATTCTCAAGATGGCTGCGGAGGGCTTCATGGCGCATGCTCTGTTACCTCTGTATCCTTGAGGAGTCCTGAGCACTAGAGAGAATTCGGATACGTTTCGGATACGTGTGGACGAGCAAATTCGATTTGAATACGCTAAGTGTGGACAGAACTATTTTTGAATCCGGGCAGAAAAAGTTGCGTATTCAAGAATATCCGGATACTTGTGGCGCGGCCTTAAAGTAGTGAGTCTTTGACGTCATTTTCTTCTCGATCCGGCTCCCTCAAGATTTTAAAGTTAGTGATGGCAGACCATGTATTAAAAAGGACAATTCCAGTAAAAATAAACAGGTGTCCTTGAAATCAAAGCTTAGAACTTGGGTCACTTAGTGTTCAGTTAACATATAGTTATGAAGTGCAAAGACAAAGAAGAATTGATTTTTTGGTCATAGTAGCACCTTAAGTTCACAGACATTTGGCCATTGCTTTTCAAATCTTTTTTGGAGCTTTTTTATTGGTAAGGTGAAAGCTTCCTCAGGCAGACGGTGGGAGATAGTAAGTTAAACAAAGATTATTAGATACACTGCCAACTAACCAATTTAATTTTTCATGACTTGATTGACAAAAGAGTTTATTACCTCTTGGTAAAATTTGAAGTAATTTTACCTGAATGTTTTGCTGCGTTCTAAGTTTCACTCGCAGCCTTAGCAATAGTCCTTCGGAGCAGGGAGGAAACGGGGGACCTTCACCCATTCCCATTCTCTCAGAGACTTGCTTCAGAAAACAACATGAACAAAAAGTCCCCATACAGCCTGCAAACAACAAAGCGATAAGAAGGAAACAGCCTGAAAAACGTAAACTTAGATCAAAGCTTTACTGGGAAGCGTGCTCGCCCAATCTCGTACTGCTTTAATTTTGACTGTGCTTGAAAATCAGGGCAAACATCTCCGAATTTATCCAATCGCAAGCCTCTTTGCACGCTGGATAGCTCGAGGCTTTTCATCTTATTATTGCAGCATCACGTTGTGATTGGTTTGTACACGTGACCTAAATCCTGCTTACTAGCTGGGTGGTTAGAACCTGTATTACCGATTAATCCAATATGAATTAGTCAAGGTTGCTCAGAATAAGCCGAGTTCGATATATCAATATTCAGGCATGGCTACAAGGCCTTATGGTCAAATAGCCCAATATATTAAAATTCAGTCTTAAAAGGCATCATCTCGAGGCTCTGGGGAATAAACTCCTAACAAATCCTTATTTATTCCCCAGAGCTTCGAGAAGATGCCTTTGTTTAGGACTGAATTTTAATGTATCGAAATTGGTCTATTCCACGGCTCAGTTCTGTTTTCTTTGTCTTACAAGTCTCAAGGAAGATTTCTAAACAAAATAATATTCAAATTTAAACATAAAGCCTCGTAGCCATGTGTGAATGTTAGGGACATTTAGATTTTAGGGCGAGGATGAGTTTTGACTGCCCGTTTTTAGGGCAATTACTTAGAAAATGTATAACCCGTACGATTAATCTTATTCTTTGTTAGCACTATAGGTTGCTCAGTTATCTTTATTGCTGGTAACTGAGCCTTTTTGCCGATCAAAAAATGTCAAAACTGCTACCGTGTTGTTGACTTGTTTTGACAGGACAACGTTTTACAACTTTTTGCAAAATCTCGTACTAAAATGACGACGGTATCACGCTGGTTTGCGCGCGATCTTTTTTATGAGAAAATCTCGTACTCGAAGTCGTTCTCGTTCTAGAATCTAAAGCTCTCTTTTGATATACCGAACATGGCCCATTGCTCCCTAATTCAGCTGGAAGTAATACGCAATGCTCGTATTGCTTTCTGCAAATCAATGCAGTATTCTTAGAAGGTAAATTTTCGATTTTGGGGTTTAATTTCTTGGTGGAAAGTCAACAGGTCAGTTTTGTACTCTCACGGTCGAACTCGAACGAGCATAAAATAGAGGCATATGCGAGGTAAAGCTTTTCCTAACGTCTTCGATCCAGTTCAACCATTATAGTACCAAACTGGCCTTTCAACGTTAACAATAATGCTCTGACTACCTTTTATCGGCATTGCGGACCTATCAGTATTACACAAGGGCATTGTTTTCACTTTTCTGGCACAATTAAACTGTATGTTCCACCATTCCATCCTAGTCTCAGAAGCGTAATTTTGTACATCAACACAGGGGTTAAAGACCTCTTTTTGAACGAAATTTTGTGCCCTTCCCAAGTACTCCTGAACAAGGACAGGGACAAATATTTGTGCTATCATATGTCTTCAACAAAGGGAGCGTGCCGCACCTATAGCACTATTGTCTTACCTCATGGAACCATTTTTGAGACGTCAATTGCTTATACCAAAAGACGCTCTATATGGACAGCCTAAATTAAGAACTCTTGCGAGAACCGGACCTAATACTTACAAGAGTGGCAATCTTCAAAGCAGGAACACAATCCGCTGCTCCAATCTCGCTGTTCTTGCTGCAGAATCCTTGGAGGCAGCTGTGGATGTGGTTGGTTCACCACAACGTTTGTCTGGGTGCTTGAGAAGCCTGGCCGAGTTGCGACTGGCGGTGGGTAGTTCACCTGGCTTGGGCGGTACCCAGGCTGCATTGCAATGTATGCTGTGAAAGGTTTCTCAGATATTTACTGGAATGAAAACAAAGCATGAAATCAAAGCCTTGTCGAAACCCGATTTTTGGTTTTTGAGGAGAAGGGAAAACCTCTCGCAGCAGAATAGAGAACCAACAAACTCGACCATATATGACACCGAGTCTGGGAATCGAATCCGGGCCACATTGACGACATTGGTGGGAGGCGAGTGCTCTCACCACTACGCCAGCCCTGCACCCCTAAGAATCTACCTTTTCCTGGATAAACTACCTTATTATAGGAAAGTAACGCTCCATGAAATTAAGGTATTAGAAATTAACGCAACTTTAATTATCGCGAATTTAATGTAAAACGACTTTCGAATAAAGAAAGTTAACGCGAACGAGGCTGAGGTAGAATTTCACGTTAAAGGAAATAGGCCATTTTACAGTTGTTTGCTCAGCGACCAAGCCTATGAATGGCTGTGAGGCTGCCGGTGACCTTGCATTGATACAGACCTCACTGCTTTTATCATGTAAATTGTGTTGTTGTAACGCTAATTACTCCATATTAACATTACAAAAGCATGAAGGTTTGTATCAAAACAGGGTCACCGGCAGCCTCGCTTCCATTGCTAGGCCTGGTAACTTAGCCACAACTGTAAAATGGTCTATTAACACGATTAAGACAGTTGGCGGATTTTTCTTTGTTATCGAAAGAACCCAGTTAAATGCAGCGCATGCGAAGTAAGTTAAAAAATTGCGATTGAATGCGGAATAGCTTTCTCGGAAATACGCCTATTTCTCGAGAACTACTCGTTAGAATTTAACGAAATTTGACACGAAAATACTTTAGGAAATAAGTAACAAGAGCATTGAAAAAACTTTGAACTTTAAAGAGGAAATTCTAGATATTCTAGTGAACCTTCAACGAGGGATGATTAAAGATCTCCCTGTCAAATTATTATTAAAATAGAGTTAACTTGTGAGCATCGTTACAAGCTTGTTGCGTGCAAATTATAAAGAGAATCTAACGACCAGATTTTCTGCAAATAAGCAAAACCGATTTTAAAGGCCTGTTTATATTTATTCATGTTGCTATGGCAACGGCATATACGTCAGCTTAACTGTCAAAAATTCAAAGTTCGTGTTATTAACTTGCTTGCTACCCTTTTTTAGCGACCAAAGGATCGAGGGTTTTAGAGAAAAAAGTAAATGAAACATAGGTATCAATTGCAAAAGCTGTGTTCAGCCACCTTAAATTAACCCGAATTTTAGCGATTCGCGTTAATTTCGTGGAGCGTTGATTTCCTACAATAAGGTAAATTATGTCAAATATCTTCAGTATTGGAAATTTATTTCTTTCCCAAGTGTATTTTCCATGCAAATCTCAACATGGACCAGTTATGAAAGTCATGAATAAGCGCTGTATTCATAAGTAAACTAAATTCGTAAGCTAACAAACTTTCCTAGCCATGTACATTTAAAAGATGTTGCAATGGTGAATCCCTGGTAGTGTGACATCGAAACTCGAACAGTGAACAATGAAGTCGCCAACTCACCAACAACAAAGTTCCGGGTTGTCAGCGCTATCTTAAATTTTGGAGAGCAAGTGCTTTCCCTTTAAATTAAATATTCGAAACACACGAGGTGAAACTAAGATCGTTTTCGATGTAATAAGTTAAGGATTATCTTTAACTTTAACCAAGGTAATTGCGACTAGCGCTTAGTAATGCTCTCTAACTATGGGAACTAATAATTCGTTCTAGATTATCAGAGAGCCTATACTAGCTGCGGAGATCAAGTCAGTCAGCTAAAGGCGGTGAGAAATGTTGCATTTGAGTGGGCAAGTAAACCAAAAGGCTATATGAAAAGAAGTATATTACCATAGGTACCTGAATGTCTCTTTCAGTATTACACTTTCAAACTGAATTCCGAGATCGTGATTTGCAAGGCAGAATTTAGAAAGGCGCGCACTTTCGAAGGCACGCAATATATATGTTGGTCATTAACAGTCTTAACATATTCAAATCATTGGAGATCAATAAAAGTAAAGGTAAAGTCGTGCATTTATATAGCGCCTTTATCACAAACGTCTCAAAGGCGCTTTACAATGATCAGTTTACCCCCAGCGGACTGGAAGCATATACAGGCGCAAATTGCAGCCGCTTCTAAGCAGTCCATGCATGCTGGTACTCATTTTACCGACCTCGGAAGGATGGAAAGCTGAGTGAACTTCAGCGGGAAAGAAGGTCGCCAAATATTCCACTCTCGGCAGAACCGGGAATGGAACCCGGGACCCTAGGGTTGGAAGGCAGAGATCTTACCACTGCGCCAACCCCTCCGCATGCAATAACACCCTTGAATGTAGATTACAAGATTGCTTGAAAAACTATAACCAAGAGAGTTGAATCAACCCTAAATGAACTTGCTCAGCGAGCCCGGATCAAACAGGATTTGTTAAAGGAAGGTATATTGGTGAGAATATCAGGTTGATTATTTAAACAATAGAGTGTTTCTGTCGAGGAACTACCGGCTGATAGTTGCCCTGCGGAAATTTGATGTTCTTAAAACAAATATTTGCCCGAGAAGCGAAGCTTCGAGGGCAAATATGCTAGTTTTAAGAACATCAAATTTCCAAGGGGCAACTATAAGACCGATAGTTCCGAGACATAAACACTCTATTGTCTTTATTGTTCACTACTAAATTTTCGTCCGCGCGCCAGCTCAAAAATCATGTTGAATTATTTTCATCTTTATTAGACGAAAGCCGTGTCAGCCAATGTAAAATTTGAAAAAGAAAACAAACAAACCCTCTTAATACAATTTCGATTGTTTATTTTCCATAAGGCGGCTTGTTTACAGAGGTATTTTCAGCGGACGACTACTATCCATCCGGGTATTTCCCTCGGACGGGCACTATGGGCTGATAGTGTCTCTCCGCGGACGAACACTATCGCGTCACGTGATCAATTTAAACCAATAAGAATCGGAGGAAATTTAGTGGTGAACTATAAATAGTGATAGTATGAAACAAAGGAGGAAAGAAAATAATGCAGGACATCTAAATGTTCCAGCACTCGGCACAGTGCCTTTTTGGCTTACGGCTGTTTTCTGTTTAGGTGGCCTCATACACCGTAAGCCTTTTTAGAGGCATCACTGCCAAACCGGCCAGTTCTGGTGGAGACAACAGGACAGCCACAAAACACCGGGGATTACATTCCCTTCTCTTATCGAATAGTGAGTGTGTGGGTTCTTTAACGACCCAGAGGGAACTTATGAACATAGAGGGTATTTGTGAGACGGGGCCTACGGTTTATAGTCCTTATCCGGGAGGACTTGAGTGCAGGAGCGCTCATCTCGGTTGATTTTTTCAGACTGAGCTTTTGACTCGCTAGACTGGCCCAGTATTCAATCAGCTATGCATGAAGATAAAGAACTTTCGTGAAGGAATTTTAGGGTGGATACAATTATTCTTTAATGACACAGAGAGTGTAGTTATATAAATAATGGTTACTTAGTAACTAATTGATGAAAACCTTCAAGAAGAGAGAGACAAGGATGTCCTCTTTCACCTTACTTGTTTATCCTAGCTGTCGAAATCTTATCACATAGTAGACGGCAAGATACAAAGAAAGTAAGCTCACCCAGTTTGCTGATGACGCCAGTCTCTTTTGTTGTGATTCAGTAAGCGATGCTCTGAACAAAGTCAATAGGTGGTTTGCAACCAATCTCCCGAGACACAGATAACAATAATGTAATGTACAATTGTTGGTGGACGAACAAAAGGGGCGAATGAGAGATCTTTTGTTTTCGTTCACCAACATGGCGGCGATGACGTAACTTGAAACCACCAATGCCTTCAAGGAATTTTCCGGTTTGCAACTTAACATTGAAAAACAAAAAGGTAATAAAGCTTAGTAGGTTGTCGAAAAATAAAACGACCTCTGAGAATGAAATGGGTGCGAGAGCCGTGCAAAATATTAGATATTTACGTATCCTATGACATCAAGAGAAATGACAGACTAAATTTTCGGTGAGCGACATTTGCAGATTGCAGACAAAGCCTAACTCACAGTTATTGAAAGCTAACCGTTTTAAAATGGGTACCTAGACTTAAATACTGTTTTTCAGCCTATTTGAAATGTGTGCTTAGACTTAAATACTGTTTATCAACGCTATATGTAGGCAGTCTGCAGTCTCCGGACTGCAGTCTGCAAATGTCGCACACAGCTAAATTTTAACCTAAAAACAATCAGAATGCAGTGGAGACTTGCCATTTCGAGTTCTAGGGCTTTGTCGCTATATTGCAAGGTATTAATTGCGAAATCCCTTGGTTTGTAGTCTTTGATTTATCAAGTTTCAAATAGACGAGTCAGTTCAAAAATTGTAGAAGCTGCTAGAAAAGGCGAATCTCGCCATAGAACCGAGAAATGAAACCCGCATAGGTTGGTCAACACTTTCAATACTATTTAGAAGGACTGAATCTAACCATAATAGGTTACCATGGCAACAAAAGAGCCATCTGAAAAAAGCCCACGTTTTGTCTTTAAACGCATATATCTAAAAAACGAACTCGGTGACCCCATTTTTTTTATTGCTGAAGAATGATTATCAGGCTAAGATAAAACTCTCTGCAAAGTTTTAAAAAAATCTGTGGAGCAGATGCATTGCCACCTTCACACTTGAAAAATTTTAAGGTGGCTCTGAATCCACTACAGAGAATTTTTTTTTTGTTGTCTTAGCCTGATAATCGCTCTTCAGCAATAGAAAATGGGGGTCACCGAGTTTGTTTTTGAGATATAAAAATAAAGTTCCTATACACAAAATATGGGGCGTTTTTAAATGTTTCTTTTGTTGCCATGGTAATTTATTACGTCACATTAATATGTGCATCTTGTTAAGCAATTATTGGCGTTTCATGTCGTACCATAACATTGCCGTTAAATGAAACAGTATTGTAGAGTTAATCCTTCTAATAAGACGTTCCTACAAAAATGGGTGAAACCGCTCTGAGCCACCTTAAACGTCACAGTCTCCTAGCGCTGGAGCACTAATTAGGGACACACTGTCAACTGAAATTAAAAATTAACGCAAATCAAGTCAAATTTTGGTTTTTGAGGAGAGGGGAAAACGGGAGTACCCGGAGAAAAACCTCTCGGTGCAGAGTCGAGAACCAACAAACTCAACCCACATGTGACCTCGAGTCTGCGAACAGGCCTTTTGCAACTAACGATCACATGGTACAAAATCCGCCATGCTGGAGGGCAAGCTCATTATTATACCCCCACTGGAACATTAAAAAAAAGAGACCTGAACCAGTCAAGCTTGACTTGCCCTTGTTTTAATGTCCCAGTGGGGGAATAATAATGAGCTTGCCCTCCAGCATGGCGGATTTTGTACCATGTGATCGATTGGTGGGAGGCGAGTGCTCTCACCAGTCCGCCATCCTCGCACCTCGGGTCGTCTTCGACTCAGTTCTTGTGTATTGGACAACCCTCCACCCCATGCAAGGCTGAGCAAGGAAGACGAAGACGACTGCGACATTGTCATTTAACGCGTCATTTCGCGATTATTCCAAGGTGTTCAGGACGGAAAGTGTGCACTAACATTCCAGGAATAACATTGGTAAGAAAGGTGCGGTTGTTCGGGAAGAAATAAATAACGTACCGTCAGGTATTCACGTCCTTCTTATTTGGTCTTTTTTACGTCATTTCAGGACGAGGACGGTAAAGAAATGTGCCAAAATCAATTTCATGAAATGCTTATGCTGCATGCGGAGCCATTGTTTTGTGTCTTTCTTGTAGCGGTCATCGTCGTCGTCCATTGCGAGAGCTCCACGTGGTAATACGAAGACGCACGATCAACAGTTACAGCACAACACAGAAAGGACTGATGAAAGATTTTGCGTGGCGATAAGAAATAACATCTTCCGTAAAAATCTGAAAATCAAACACCGTCTTGCCAAATAACTACATTCTCCTTTAAGGGCTTATTTTCACTGCACAAATTTTTCACTCTACATGCCTACATCATGGATGGATTCGTGATGCGCATGTGTCAAAGGAACTGCGCTTTTCATACGCACGTCGTCTTGTTCAAGAGAGTTTAAGCAACAGCAACGCAAACAAAAAGTGGGTTTGATAAATGAACACGTGCGCGGCACGTGCGGCACGCGTTTTATCTCCTTTCATTCCCTTTTTCTACTTACAAGCTTTGAGGATAACATGAGCATACAAAACGGCAACTTACCCTCAACAACGTTCCCACCGATCACGTGATTGATTACTTTGCCAACACAGTAAAACGCGGCAAACAGGATAGAAAAAAGGCAAAATAGTTACGACCTGCATAATGGGCCATTTCCGAGTTTCTGTTTGTCTCGGTTTTGAAGTGAGTCTTGGTGTTCAACTATATCTATTTTAATGGAAATTTGATTGATTTACATAAGAATACGCAACTCATGATCATTTCCATTTCAATGGTTGTGCACCAGGATTCGCTTTGAAACTGAGGCATGCGGCAACTCGGAAATGGGCTATTGTTTATTGTAAAGCGATGTTTTCGTAAGAGTTGCTAAAACTCCATAATGGAGACATTTGGTATCGCGTTTACGGGTAAAGGCAAAACGCCAAGCTGAAATTTACATTGTGCCAAAAATCCAAGAACCTTGTTTGATTATTTATTTCTTGCCTATCATCTTCAGATATTACGCAACTTCTCAGAAGAGAGAGGCAAGTTACTATAAGAATATTTTCATTCTTTTATGACAAGCAGAATGCTTTTGTTTCCAGTTTTCCGTTGAACGTAAACACGATGCAACATCCCTCTAACAACTAAGTGCACTTTCCTTTTGTCAGAACTGGCCGACCCAGATCCGTCAGTTTGCAAAGAAAATACAACAATTTGAAGGAAACTTGCACGAATGATAATCCCTAGCATTCTTCTGAAGGAGATAAAATCGTCCTCGAGGTGTGCCCGGTCTGGCCGGTTAGTTCTGTCAAATGGAAAGCCCGCTCAGTAAGATTTCGGAGGATTACTAGCGCGACGCCGATTGGCAAGCGACGGAATATGTACGAATCCTTTTACGGAAGAACCTCTAAAAAGATATCATAACGGTATTCGAACTGTGAATTAAAAAAAACTCCAATTCACTTTCCGGAGACGGGGTCAATTTTCCCGGCTATGTTCGGAAATTTGATTGATGGAAGCCAAAACGCACTTTGGTGCTCAGCCCTAGAAGGTGAGATTCCGCAGAATGAAAATCGCAGCAAAAAAAACATAGTTAAATGATGAGACCTTTTTTTTTTTTCGGAAATTCCAACCAAGAATTTAGGACAACGTTCTAGGGTAGTCCTTCAAACGGGTACGTACGTACTTTTCCTTTCATTTCACGATTTCCTCCGGTTCCAATCCCTTTTTCGCAGACCTTCGCGCCGTTCAACTTTTTTGGAAACGAAATATTTAAATGGTCGGCACAATTTTGTCCGGTTGATCTTCGGATCCGAAAAATCGCCGACCAACACACAACGATCACCTTTCTAACAAATATTAAGCACCCTTAGTCAGTTTGAATCGTAATTCAAACGTTTCCTTTTGAGTTAAGGTTCATTAATAATTCAGGCATAACATAACAAAAATAGGCACGCATTGCGTACGTGTTAGTAGTGGAGTAGAGGCCGTGGTAGAGGCTGGTCTTGAACACGATACCATTTTGTGAAACATTACAGTTCATGGTAGATTTCTTGTTGTGGATATTTATAAAGCCGTTTTCACAGATTTGTATTGCGGACCTGTTCGGGGCCTTGCATAGAAGTAATTCTGGGGGACAAAAATTTCAGCGGTTGTAAATATCTGAATGTAGCGCGCGTAATTGTTCGTCTGCGTATATATATTTTTTAAAATAACGTTCTAGGACATTTTCTATATGTAACTGGAAGGGGTCCCTTTTTCTAAACGTTAGCCTTGCAGCTATTAGCGTATTATTTCAAGTGCTGTTTTTATGCTCATGTTCTGTACTCGAGCGTTAGCCTTAGTAATAGAAATGGGCCCCACAAAGACGAAGAAAAACCCTTACCACGCAGGCGTTCTTGTGAGATTTCATGCAAAACTGACGAGAATATAAGTCAGTATATTTTCCTGATGTCATTTCGGGCTCCACCATGCATTTAGCACGCTTGGAGCGTAGAAGTCGCTTCATTGCGTGGCAAAGAAAGGTTTATCGTGAATCCAAACATATTATGTTCACTCAATTCTAAACAATTTCATCGTCGCTTTTTTGCTTCCATTGTTATGCACGACTTTTAGCGCTTGCTACGTAGTCTATGCACAGTCACAGTACTTTTTTTTCACATGCAGGGATGGATATTCATGATGTCAGTATGGTTAAAGACATATCCGAGCCAATAATTTTTGCGTATCTTGTTCACCCGTAAAGTAGGGTGGCTGTTGGAGTCATTAACATGTTCATTTTGAAAAATCAGTAAACAAAATGGCTTCGAGATACGGAGACAGCGGAAGTACCGACGACTTTCTTGGGTCAAGCTGGTTACTCTTTTGGGTGCTTTTGCCGCAAAATAAAGTTAAAATGTTTCAGATTAGGATTTCTGCCATCTATATAACTATATATTACATGACCGCTCCTGGTTACGAATCTCATATGATATCTCTGTCAGCACTCGAAGATAAAATTCTTATCCCCGCGAGATCATGTAATATCTTAAAATGCATGCGAGCTTTAGAAATAACGCTATCTGGTATCAACGCGTTGAACGATGACTTCTTTATCAGGAAGTTTCAAGTCATTTGTAGTTACCGTAAGTTTGGCAATTAAGTTGGGTGGGTAACATTCTTAAACTGTGGTGTGGATTTAGCATAAAAAGCAAGGTGAACACACCATGACACCAACCTGGCGTGGCCAAGGCACGTTTTTAAGTGGCAGCTCCACATAGCAAATGTGGTATGCTAGGTTGGAAACAGCACAGCCGTTATCCCACGGCAACCGTGTGGGTGTGGATTTAACAGGAAAAATGAGATCCAAAATGCCAAAAAAATTGTGCAACTGAGCATTTGAACCAGGAGTATGGGGCCTTTAAAAATGTCAAATCCTGGTGGTCTCTTATGAATTATACTCATTTTTATATGCAAGGTTTCAACAGTAGTGTCTGGTTTAATTTTTTCGGTGTTTAAGATTACTAAATAGGTCGCTTCTTTGAGGTGGTCGGAAAGTAAAGGTCGACGTCGACTATTGAAATACCAAGAAGATGTTAAAACGTGAGTAAAGTAACACAGGGCTGCATCAAACTAAATTTATTTTAGGGTGCAAAAACTTAGAAGGTGTTACATCTTCATGCCTGCATGCATGAAATTCTCACTTGAATAATATCGTCTACAAATAGACCTGATTTCTAACGCAGCTAACCAAGTTTTCCACACTGGAACTACAGGCAAATTTTCTCTCTGATCAACCTCGTACCCAGGGTCTCTGTTCTTCCTTTTCCTTCTCTCTCTTCCGCTTCAGGGGAAGGGAAGAAGAGAGCCCATGTGTACGAGGAAGTGACGGAAAACAAATACATATGATTTTTAACACTGCTAACCAGGTCTTCCATACTAGGACTAAATGTAAATCCTCTCACTTATCTAGTAAGACGAAGTGACAAAAAAATCGCCAAGTAAGGCTCAAAAGATATCAGCTTGCAGAATAGTTTATCTGGTTCCGCAACGGTCCAGCTCACGCGACAGCTGACACAACACACACGATCCGCACCATGCAACTTTGCAATAATCATCACACAGGTTACCCTAAAAACAAGAGGGAACAAAAAAGTCATTTCTTAAGCACAAGGCCGGAACGAGCCTAGCGAGCAACGTTTTTAAGGTTATTAGATTTGCTTGGCTGGTTGGAGTGGGGAGAAGACTAGCAGAGCACTGCGAAAGCTTCGCCGTCAATTAATGCGAGGTAAGTCGATCACGACAAAAAGGTAGACTTTTTACAGTGCTACTACGATAAAAAAAAAAAACACTTCCCTTTTTTTTCTTCAGATTTTGAAAGTGTGTTTGCTTAACGCCAGACTGGCAAAATTTTGAGCTTTGTTTTTTTTTTTCATCAAAAGGCTTTTTACTTTTAGTGTAAGTTTGGGATTTCATGGTCCGCCATTACTCACGTTCAAAACTGACCTCAGAGGGTTGGATCTAAGGAAAAGTGACGTCATTCACTAACCAGCTTAAAATTTCGGGTCGTGTCGTACTTTATTGAACGGGCCTCAGGAATGGCCAAAAAAACAATAGAACGAACAAAGGTAACAATGGATTTAGCACAGAAAACAACATAGGGTTTTCACATGACGTCACGGCGGCCATGTTGGTGTTCCAAAAACAAAGAAATGGCGGCCATGATGGTGTACCAAACTAATCCCCAGGGAATTGAACTCTATTTTTATGCAAATATTTTCCTTTGTTTCAGTAATCCAATATGGCTGCTGGTCACGTGAGTGAAAACGCTCTATAGTGTTCAACAAGAGTTACGACCCTACCCAAAATTTCAGCGTGTAAATTAAATGCAGCTTATGATATATGCAAAACAAGAGTCTGAAAACCTCCGTGCTGCAAATTAATTGAGCCGTGTACACCACACGCGCTGCATTTTAAACTAGTGAGTCTTTGACGTCGTTTTCTTCTCGATCCAGCTCTCGCAAGATTTTAAAGTTGGTAATGGTGGACCATTAAATAGGACAAATCCAGTGAAAATAAACAGGTGTCTTGTTTAAATTAAGGCTTAGAACTTGGGTCACTTAACGTTTAGTTAACGTAGTTTTGAAATCCAAAGAAAAAGAAGAATTGACCTTTTGGTCATAGTGGCACTTTAAGTTCACAGACACGTGGTTATTGCTTTCCAAATCATTTTTGCAGTTTTTTTTATCGGCAAGGGTAAAGCTTT
>JALIRR010000548.1:45000-77500 GCA_023091755.1 Montipora sp. Colony 1 RG-2022 | reverse complement strand
CTCCCTAATTCAGCTGAAAGTTATAAGCAATGCTCTTATTGCTTTCTGCAAATCAAAGCAGTATTCTGAGAGGGACTGACGACAAATATTCGATTTTGGAGGTTAATTTCTCTATGGAAAGTCAACAGGTCAGTTTTGTATTCTCACGGTCGAACTGGAACGAGCATAAAATAGAAGAAAATGCGAGGAAAAACTTTTCCTAACGTGCTCGATCCAGTTCAACCATTACAGTACCAAGCTGGCCTTTCAACGTTAACAATAATGCTCTGACTACCTTTTATCGGCATTGCGGGCTTATCAGTATGGCACAAGGGCAACAGCCTTAGATTGGCTCAACAGGCCTTTTTCGATTATTAAAATTCATCTTGATGTTGAGGACAAAAGACAAAGGAAAGTGGATGATATGCAAATATTTTTCACATTCATTCCAACGTGTTTCTATTGTTTTTGTCCTCACTGCCTGACTATCAAGATGAATATTTGATATTTCAAAAATGGACTATTGTTTTCACTTTTTTGACACAATAGGCTAATTTCGAATCGTGCAGCAACAAGAGAACGGAGTCAAGGTTTAAGGGAATAATTTGCACTTTCCCTTGTTTTGAATAAAACAAAAAGCTAAATTTTCCACTGAACCTTGACTCTGTTCTTTTGTTGCTGCACAATTCGAAAGTAACCTATTAAACTGTCTGTCCCACCATTCCACCCTTGTCGCAGAAGTGTAAATTTTGTGCACCAACACAGGGGTAATAGACCTCTTTTTGAAACGACATTTTGTGCATGCCCCTCCCCTCGCACCCCCAAACAAGGAAAGGGACAAAAACTTGTGCTATACGAAAAAACGCTCTATATCGACGCTCTAAAATTAAAAACTCTTGCGAGGACCGGAGCTAATACTCACAAGAGCCGCAATCGTCAAAACAGGCACACAGTCCGCTGCTCCATTCTCGCAGCAATGCTGGTTGGTTCACCACAACGGTTGTATGGGTGCTCGTGAAGCCAGGCTGAGTTGCAACTGGAGGCGGGTAGCCCGCCATGGGTGGGGGGTATCCAGCGTTTGGATCAGCTTGCATTGTAATGTATACTGTGGAAGGTTTCTCAGATATTTACTGGAATGAAACCAAAGTGTGATCATGAACTCAAAACCTAGTCGAAACCCGATTTTTTTCGTTATGCGGCAAACATATATGCTTGTATGTGTGCAGGGGACAGCACAGCTATTTGAAAAAAAAAAAAACTGGTTTGTTTGTTTGCCATAATTAATACAGATACCGAGGATGCATGTGTCCAAAAAAGAAAATATAATAATTTGAAATATGTTTTCCTCAGAATTTTTTTTATCTCTTGCATGCAGTTTGAGATAAATCAGCTCAAGAAAATTTTTCGAGGTTAACCAAATTTCAAGAGGCATTAGGGAGAGTGCAGTTTGTAGCCTTGGAAATATCAAATAATTGCAGGTGACCATAAGACGCCGTGATCCTAATCTCAGCGTTTCTCTTACGCATGCGTGGCATGTATATACCAAGATTCTAGCTGGTTTTTCCTGTGTTCTTCCATCATAAATGAACGGAATTTATAAATCCGTTTTAGGAGCTTTGACGGTTCGCGCTGTGATCTTTCGATCACGTGAAGCATACCAAATATTGGTAACCTGGTAACTACGAGGCAAGGAAGGTCCGGCGTTTGTCGTTTGATTCAATCTTGGAAGAAATCAGACTTTTTAATGCAATTACTTTGTAGTAAACAACAGAGTTGTCCTCGATCAAGGTGCAATAAGTGTTGATTCAACAAGGAAATTGTGCACTAACCAGTGACATCAGACGTTTGACAGCAAAACCAAGATGGTTGTTCATGTTCCAGTTTCAATTGTATCTTACTGACTTACAGTTGATTTTTCGTTGCGTTTCCGTTTTTACTTGGAACATCCAAACCGTGAAACGTATCAAGGACCTTGTTGACCAAACTATTACATACTTTCATCATCAGTTTTTCAAGTGGCAAAAAACGTGTTCAATGTTGTACCCTATTCATTTGACAACTACATTTTTCATTGTGACTCCAATCTCCTTTCCCAAAATAATGTGATTTCATTCAGTAACAAGCCATACTCCTCATTGAGCCTTAAAACAATTTCCAAGCCGGCAAGTGTTTCCCTAAGGTCTCCTTTAAAACCAATGTTGGAGTCGAATTATTGATAAGTTGGCTGGCTAACAATCTGAACAATTGAAGTATCAACAAATGAAAGCCCATGCATGCAAGTTGCAAGAGCCATCCTTCCTTATTATTCTCTTAAGTCTGCTTGCTACAGCATTACTTGGGCGCATAATCTGTATGGTTTTCAAAGCCCCTGCACTTCCAGGCTGGTTAAGAGCGTGCTCGAGGCAGCTAAACGAGAACTTGCAAAACCAGTCTCCCGCGATGATTTTAGATATTTGTAATAGGTTTGCGGTCCTAATGCTAATCTGCCTACGTTTTCTTGGCGAAAACAGGGTCCGTTTCTTGTCCTTTCTATCTGCTTCGGAGATCCGTCTCTGCTGCTAATTTAGATTTGTCATCGTCGTCACCTTTTTTCCGTTCTTTGTATTTCCGTAAGACCTCCACTTATAGTTTGCGTAGAACGGCTATGAGCTCAGCTACTCTCGCACGAGAGAAATAGTTTTACAAGCGTTTGTTGAATTAGGTTATCCGAAACATTTATTCGGTCTACACAGTTTAAGAGCGGGGATAGCTACTTAACAAAGGGAAAAGAATGTGTCACGGCTCGTTTCAGCAGACGCTCGCGTGTCAAAGCCCTAAGAGTGTAGGGACAGACCTAACCAATTTGCATTTGGCGTCATGAGAGTGGAAAGGCTTTGTTTCCTCTAAGTCAATTCCATATGACAGAAAACGTACTTAAAAAGTTATGCCACCAGTGCAATTAAGAATAGTGACATATATTGACGTCTTAAGTTAGTAATGGTTCACTTTATAAAGCCATGGATCAGATCGAGAAAGGCGGGCTGCTTTCAAGGGAAACGCACCACCAGTTTAGCAAATATTGGCACAGCCTTCAATAAATTGAAGTGGTTTTCAAACAAACACCACTTATAACAGGCCGACGCGTCTCTTAAAAAAGAATTACACCAAATGAGCTCAGTTGCAATTTTTTGGCTGCAATGGGAGTGTTAACAATTCAAACTCATTAGAAACACTTTTAAAACCCATTTGAAGAGGCTCGAACTGAGCGAAATATATTTGTTATATGTGATTTTCGTGAGTGTCCACAGCTTCAAACTTTAAACTTTAATCAACATGGTCAGAGTTCAATTCCAGTATTTATTAAAGAAAGCCACGAGTACTTATTATGGTTGGAAATATAGAATCCAGTTTACTTTACTAGTTAAGAATTGACAAAGCTATGAGATTGCTGAAACAAGCGAAAATTCCTGACACTGATTATAAACACTTGATTGAGTGGATAAGCTTTATTGACAGTTTACACCAGTGAGTGAAACCGAAATTAAAATATTTCAAAAATGAACGAGAATTTACCTTTTCCTGGATAAACTAAATCATGTTAAATACCTTAATGGAAATTTTAATTAAGTGTTGTGTCGAACAAATATACTGAAACCAACCTTTAATTCATTTCTTTCTCAAGTGTATTTTCCACGAAAATCTCAATATGCACCAGTTATGAAACTCATAAATAAACGCTGTATACATAAGAAAGCTAAATTCGTTAAGTCCCGGGAAAAGGGTTTCAACATTTGTTTCAACATCCTTTCGATTTTGTTCAGGGGCACCAAACGTCAATTTTCGAAAAATATCTGTTCGGAAGACGATTTGAGATCTTGAATTCTCGGAACATTTGTTGTAAATTCCTTGCTTGCCTGCCTCTCCTAGGATTTTCGAACATCTGAAAAATGATATAATTGCCCCTTTTAAACGGAAATTTGCCCTAAAAAGGTCACCTAGAATTTTCGGAGCCTTTTTTCTGGCTGAAATTTTCGAAAAGGTAAGTTTTAATCCCTATAATTTTCGGATCACTAGACTTTCAGCTAGGCAATCCGAACAGATGAAAGATTTTTAGGGGATAAAAATATGCCTATATCTACCGTTTAAATACTAAAATACGTTTGACAATGCTATGTTTAAGTGGTTTTGAACTATATTCTCGTTGAGTGCCCCTGTTTGTTGAACGATGTTGAGCGCTGCATTGGGTGGGCGAACCGTTTCAACACGCTTTTAAAGTTTTACACTCATTCAATAACGATTCAACTTTGATTCAACATGTTTCAACACGGTTGACCGGGGCAGGGAGCAAACCGTTTCAACATCGCTCTTCAACAAAATCGAACGCATGTTGAAGTTAACAAACTTTCTTGGCTATGTGCATTTAAAAGATGCTGCAATAGTGAATCCCTCATAAAGGTGCAGGTCTTGACATGAGAAAGTTCTATAGCATAACTTTAGGAATTTTAGAGATTTAGAACACCCAAACGGACTTTACCTATTTTGGAGCTTTAGAAATTTAGACTCACAACATGGACCATGGATACTACAACTTTAGAACTTTAGAACTACACATTCAAACATTGTTATAAAAAATTCGTTGGATCAACAATGTTAGAACGTGTAGCATGCATTTGATGACGATTGTTCAACATTTTTTCTTGGAAGAATGTTTTGATTTCGATCAAACATTTTCTCCAACACACAAGAAATGTTGAATCGTGTAACCCAGATGCGCCCTTTCAACAATGTTGTATTGCAAAGACTAAAGTGAGGTTTTTCTAACAATGTTTTACGCGTATCCAACATTGTTTCAAGCGTTCTTTTTACAATGTTGGGGCGTGTTCTTCTAACAATGTTACAATGTGTAGCCGGGGCTTTCGAGATTTTAGAGCCCCGAAAGGGATCGCTTGATATTCTAGAAATTTGGAGCTTTTAGAGATTTTAGAACCCCCAGACGGAAATTTTAGCGATTTCAGAACTTTATAACTTAAGAATAGTTAGGCATGTGTTTCGTTCTACCACTCTACATCACGTTTTGATTTTAGAGGTTCTTAAACCCTTTAGCTATAGATCTCTAGACTCTAGAGACTTGCGCTCAGAGTTTTTAAAACAACTCTAAATTAGAATACAGGTATAGATGAGTTCTATCTTCTGATGACAATATCTGCACCTTTCCCGAATCCCTGATAGTGTAAAATCAACTCTCGAACAGGTACAATGAAGTCGCCAACTCACTAACTACAAAGTGTCGCTGTGCCAGCGCTATCTTAAATTCTGGAGAGCAGTAAATTTTAGAAGTAGTTATAGATCTGCAAGTGCTTTCCTTCAAACTAACAGGTTCGAACCACACGAGGTGAAACTAAGATCGTGATAAGTTAAGGATCATATCTAACTTTCGGATTCGGAGCTAAAAATCCATTCTCGATTACCAGAAAGCCTACTAGCTGCGTGAGATCAAGTTAGTCAGCCAAAGGTGGAGAGAAATGTTGCATTTGACATGGGCAAGTAAATCAAAACACTGTATGAAAAGACGTATATCACCATAGGTACCTGAATCTCTGTTTCAGTATTGCACTTCAAACTGAATTTTGCAAGCTCGTGATTTGCAAGGCGGAATTTAGCAAGGCAGCGCCCTTACTAAGGGTGTTACATGAAGGCAAGCAATATAGGGAAGATATCGTTGACGTCAACTATTGTCATTAATGTGCCAACCAGAGCCTCGTTGGCTGTCGAAACAAAAGGTTCCTGTTGTTGCCAAATTTGAATAACAAAAGAAATGTTTATAAACGGATATCTTTCCTATAAGGCTGGGTCATTAACGTATTCAAATCATTGGAGACCACTAACACTAATGAATATAAATTACAAGATTTCCTGGAAAGCTATAGCCAAAATAATTGAAACAACCCTAAATACACTTGTTCAGTTAGCCCAGCTCAAACAGGATTCGTTAAAGGAAGGTGTATTGGTGAGAATATCAGGTTGATTATATAGTGATTTACGATACAAGAGCGTTTATCTCAAATGATTTTCAGACTGAGCTTTTGACTCGCTAGAATGGCACAGTATTCAATCAGCTATGAAGATAAACAACTTTCGTGAAGGAATTTTAGGGTGGATTCCATTGTTCTATTTAACAAATCGAAAGTGGTTCAGCGTTGTCTGTACTCTTATCGACAACGATATTCGTCATCACAGTGACATTAGAAACTTCTATAGCATTCTAGAACTGTTCTAGTTAGAAGAGCTAGGGATCGTTTAACATTCTAGAACTTTAGAGATTTTAGAGATTTTAGAATCCCCACCCAAAGCCCCTCAGGCTTTTAAAAATAACTCTAAAATAGAAGATAGCTATAGATGAGGTGACAATATCAAACGATCCCCAGTGGGGCTTCTAAAATCTCTAAACGTTCTACAGTTCTAGAATATCCATGGTCCATGTTGTGAGTCTAAGATTTCTAAAGCTCTAGAATATGTAAGGTCTTTTGGGCGTTCTAAAATCTCTAAAATCTCTAAAGTTCTAGAATATCAAACGATCCCTAGCTCTTCTAACTAGTCTCGTCCTTTCATTCAAATTTGAGCTTTCATGTTACGGTTCGGTTAATTACACTCTTTACGAGATAGTGTGATGAATATAGCACTCGTTTACTGATTAAGCCTAAGCGCTCGTTTCAGTGATTAGTCCTAAGCACTCTTTTAAAATTTTAGTATTCATTTTACGAACCCCAAAACCCTTAACCCCCAAAAGACCTTACATATTCTAGAGCTTTAGAAATCTTAGACTCACAACATGGACCATGGATATTCTAGAACTTTAGAACTTTTAGAGATTTTAGAACCCCCCTGATTTGTTTTTTATTTTTTGATTCAAGAAGAGCAATGGTAATTCTCAAGGTTTAATGTCATGAGAACGTCACTTGATAGCATCAGGTAGCTTCATTTGCGTGAGCGATGTTAATGATACCTTACCTCCCGATTTTAATTTCCCGTGAAAATTGTTTGGCTTGGATGAAAATCGCAACATTTTTCCCGGAAAATTATTTAAAGTTAATTTCGTGACCTTTCTGGTGTTAGTTGGTCTTAGTTTTAAGGTTAGCTACCAAAATTAGATTATCAAGTTCTTTTATTCAGTCTCTTTGAATGGCCTATTGTCCAATCGCGGCCATCCTCAAAGAAAGAAGACCTTACTCCAGATTCTTGTGAAAGTGGTGAAGCTTGTTTCATAACATGTGCTACTCGTCTGAGTGGAAACCAAGAGTGCATTACCCAAGAGTAACATTTCCTCAAATTGGCACGGTAGGCTAGTACTCATCAGCGTCAGAAAAGTGTCTATTTTTAAACCGGGTTTTGCGGGAAACTAAACAATACCCAATTTAAATCCTTTGGGAATAAAATGTTTTGTTCCAGGTGTTTCCACATCATTTCAATGTGAATGCTACATTATAATACACAGCCGAATTGGTGTATTGATTATTTTTCCATGTAACCTACAATTGTAGTTTTAAAAATACACCCTTTCTGACGTTGATGGGGACAAACCTGAAATCAGATTCTCACTTTTGGGTAATGGACTCTTGTTGAAACTAAATTTTGACAGCTCAGAGGATATAGTTTTTGAATATTAGTAGAAGTTTCATTTAAGCAGTTGCGTCGGTATGTATGCAATGATCGAATACCTCTGCTTTGATGTACATGTCTGTGTTTCCAGGATCAGGTATTGGAGCATCAATGTGAAAACTCCGGCGACAATATATGCTTGGGTAGAGTTTATCCTGAGGTTGACATTGCTTCTCGCTTATTTTGCATATTTTGGGCAGTGGATTGGATGGACATATTGTATAGGGGTTTGCAATTTTCTGACTTTCATCACATAAGGCTTCGTAACCCTCTTTGTAGGTGGTCGATCGAGGATCATCTTTCAGAATGTATTGTATACACTGCAGAAATTTAGAATATAAATTCCTGACGGTTAGAAGTTAATTTCATTTTAGATGAAAATTCTTTGTAGACTGAAAAAAAGAACTTGAAATTTGAAATTTGATAATCTAATTTTGGTAGCTAACCTTAAAACTAAGACCGACCAACACCAGAAAGGTCACGAAATTAACTTTAAATAATTTTCCGGGAAAAATGTTGCGATTTTCATCCAAGCCAACAATTTTCACGGGAAAATCGGGAGGTAAGGTATCATTAACATCGCTCACGCAAATGAAGGTACCTGATGCTATCAAGTAACGTTCTCATGATATTAAACCTTGAGAATTACCATTGCTCTTCTTAAATCAAAAAATAAAAAACAAATCCAAGAAAGGAACTCTGCTTTCGAAACCCATTTCGACATATTACATTTATAATGTTAATGTCAGCAGCCACACTTCAAAGCATGTTATTACTGGGTTGCCAGTATGGCAACCCAGTCGGAAGTGGGTGGGATTTGTTTGTTTTCCTTTTTTTTTTTTTTCTTTTTCCGTGTCGGTAAAAGTCTTGCCTGTCACTCCCCTGCTAAGTGGTATCTTTGCATAGAGCCTTCTGCTCGTATTTTCTTAGGATAGAGAGGGTAGTGGAAATGCGTAGATTTCTCTGGTGGACACAGTAGAATGATAAAAACTTAACCGGCAATGGCGTCGAAAGTCATGTAGCGCGAATGGCGTTTTAGTGGATCTTTGAACAAAATATACCCTTATGAAGCTCAGTATCAGCGCTATTTGTAGACAGTCTGGAGTCTCCGGTCTGCATGCAGTCTGTTATGTTATAACCCTTAATCAGAATATAGTCGAGACTCGACATTTCGAGTTCTAGGGCTTTGTCGCTGTACAGCAAGGTATTAACTGCGAAATCGGCCCTTGGTTTGTCGTCTGTGATTTATCAAGTTTCAAATAGACGACTCAGTTCAAAACCAGGTAAAAGATTATTGTACAAGTTGCTGAGGAGGGCGCATCTCACCATAAAGCAGAGAAATGAAACCCGCATAGGTTGGTCACGAAGATTGTTGCCGCTCGATAATGTCAGGTTCATCTTCCTTCATTATGAAATACAAAGCACATTGCTTCAATGTCTTGTATGCACCGTTAGCGATGTACCAATTGTGGAGGGCAATAGACCTCCAGTCGAAGAAAGCGCGCATCTATACATTGAGACAAATGACGAGTCGATCACTTCAATCCCCAAGAAAGATTTAACTCGCGGAAGACAGAATCTAAGAAGGAGCTAAAGGATGAGAAAGGAAGACGACGACGACGACGACGACTGGATGAACGTCATTTAACGCGTCATTTCGCGGTTATTCCAAGGTGTTCGGAACGGAAAGTGTGCACCAACATTCCAGGAATAACATCGGTAAGAAACGGTGTGGTTGTTTGGGAAGAAATGAATGACTCATCGTCAGGTGTTCACGTCCTTCCTTCCCATTTAAGGAGGCTCAAAAGGGTTTTTAGCTGCGCGCACGTGTAATCTACACACACCATAAGTAAGAAACACGCGTCAGCTGAATGAATCAAATTTCTACCAAAACTAGCGCGCGCAACAAACAAGAAGTGAAAATAGGGCGTAAAATCGCGCGAACCGGAAATAAAACCTGCGGAAAAAAATTGTATTTATTTCGAAATTTTGCTTGGTGACCTACCTTGATTTTTTGCACGCACGTATCATTCATGATGGTACTAACAAAGTTTCGGGCAAAGTTATCTAGTACAATTTTCTGTAAACTATAAAACGCCTTTTTCGATGCATCTTAAAACCTCATTCACACCAAAGCTTAAACACGTTTAAAAGCTGTTCAGTTACAATTGTTTTCTTCATACAAGTTACTACCTGACATTATGCAGACTCCAAATTCAACACAATGAAGACACACATTAGAACTACTTACATAAGCCCTACGTAAAATTCAGTGTTTCAGCCTTCTGTTGATCATTTTTATTTTGTTAAACCTGGTTTAATCAGACGTGTTTAGTTGGTGTGAATCGGGTATTAAATTCTACTAGATAACTTTTTGTCATACTCTCTAAAAACTTAAAGAATTTAGGCAGATTTCCAACAAAGAAGTAAAAACGGTAGGTCACCGACTTGGTTTTTCGGATAATTTTCAAAAACTGAGATTTAGAGGGTCTTTTTGTGGATCTGGCGTGTTGCCATGGTAACCGATATGACGTTGTGAGTGCCCTTAAAGTATTACCAAACAATAGAGTTGCAAAGATATTTATAGTCTACCCACACTATGAAATATCCTTCTTTGGTATCTTTCATCGCTTCACAAACACTATAGCAACGACAAACCCTTTCGAGCCTCCTTAAATTTGATCATTTCATGTTGATATCAGGACGAGGAAGGTAAAGAAATGGGCCAAAATCAACTTTAATGAAACGCTTGTGCAGGCATGCAAAGCCATTGTTTTGTGTCGTTCTTGTGGCAGTGCTCATTGTCGTCCCTTGCGAGAATTCCCTGTGGTAATACGAAGACGCGCGATCAACAGTTACAGCACAACACAGAAAGGACTAGTGAAACATTTTGCATGGTGATAAGAGATAACATCTTCAGTAGGAATCTGAAAATGAAACACCCTCTTGTCAAATAATCGCATTGTCCTTAAGGGTTTATTTCGCTGCACAAATTTTTCAGCCTACATGCCAACATGATGGATGGACTTGCGATGCGCAGGTGTCAAAGAAACTGCGCTTTTCATAAGCACGTCTTCGTGTTCAATAGAAATTAAGCGACGGCAACGCAAACAAAACGTGGATTTTATAAATGAAAAAAACGTGCTACACGTGCGGCAATTCGTTTTACCACCTTTTATTCCCTTTCTCTACTTTCAACCTTTGAAGTCAGACAACATGAGCATACAAAACGGCAACTTTCCTTCAACAGCGTTCCTACTGATCAAGTTATTGATTACTTTGCCAACATAGTAAAACGCAAACAGGATGGAATAAAGGCAAAATAGTTATGACCTGAACAATTGCTTATTGTAACGTCTTTTTTTTTTCGTAGGAGTTGCTAAAGCTCCCTAATGGTGAGATTTTGAAACGCGTTTACGGTTAACGGCAAAACGCCAAGCTGAAATTTGCATTGTGCCAAATCCAAGAACCTTTTTTGATTATTGCTCATTTCTTGCCTGTCATCTTGAGATATTACGCAACTTCTCAGAAGAGAGAGGCAAATTTAATACTATAAGAAAATTCTCATGGATTATGACAAGCAGAACGCTCTCGTTTCCAAGTTTTCCGTTTAACGTAAACGCGATGCAAACTCCCTCTAACAACTAAGGGCACTTTGCTTCCTTTTTTCAGAACTGGCCGACCAGACCCGTCAGTTTGCAAAGAAAATACAACAATTTGAAGGAAAACTTGCATGATAATCCCTCACATTCTTCTGGAGGAGAATTCGCCCTCGTCACACGGCGGCCATATTGTCCCGGGAGACCAGAAGAGCTTTGTTTTACCTCGCCAAGCCTCGCAGTGGAAACCATGGGGGTGAGGCTTGGCGTGGTAAAACAAAGCTTTTTTGGTCTCCTGGGACAATATGGCCGCCGTGTAACAAGGGCAAATATATTATCCTCGAAGTGTGTTAATTTGCAGACGCCGTAGAGATAGTCCTTCCAAATACCCGGTCTGGCCGGTCAGTTCTTTGTCAAATGGAAAGCGGCCTCATTAAGATTTCCCAGGCTTACTAGCACTGAGTTCCTTCAAGCGTTGCATGTTTGATCGGACTTGTAATCTTGTACCTACATACGAATTACACTCGGTGTCGGAAAACTTAGAGAAGGAACTTCAGGACTTGTCCGGGAGTCCGGGGAAAAACCGGCTTATTTTCTGGGTTGGAAATACTGACACTCGAGGTTTTAACTTCCTGGCCTGAAATAACAAATGCTGAGACGTGAAACAAGCCAAAGAGGTAAATAGCAAGGTTATCCCGAATAAATACATGAAACATTCAGTCAACGATGTCCGTATCTGCTTACCGATATCTCTATTTGAAGTAAGCATTGAGGAAAGCTCAGTATGCACTGCGAGCATGGCCCCTTTCTTTGTTAATCGAATGTGATACAAAAACGAGGGCGAGGATCAGGAAGCCTAATCTACCTCTTTGAGTGAAAACTCGTTTGAACGAACCTCAGTATCACTATGTTCTCGACACAAAGAACGAAATTCTTAAGCCCATGCACTTACAGTTAAATGTTTGAAAAGAACGTTGACACAACGAAACACCGATAAAATGAATTAACTTTTCCAGCTCCCTGCCACTTGTTGAACCGAAGTTCAACTGTATTTTTGCATATCTCATGCAGTTTCTTTTCCTTTCACTCAAAACGGAAGTAGCGAACGCACGGCTGCTCAAACTCTTGGAAGCCAAATGAAGAACGAGCCGTATTCAGCACCAAGTAAGGTCACCGATTGAGCTTCAATTGTAACGTTTGTAGAATCCCGAAGGCATATCTTTCATTTCCCTTTCTTTCCTTTATTTTTCTTGCCTTTTCCTCCAAACTTCTTTTTCTTGCTCGGCAATGTTATCTCCTGGTTCACACTGTCCTCCTCCACCGGTCTCTTTTTTTTCTTGTTCTCCTGCACCTCCCTCTGTTCCTGCGTGGAAAGATAATTTATACCAAAGAGGTGGACAGGGATGCTTAGAACGAGTTTCAATCGAGTGTCGCGGAACCAAAACCAAAGTAATTACCTTGGCCAATCAAAAAGGACGGAGACAATCCAGTAAACCAATCAAAACTCAAAGCAATTATACGTAACCGACACAAAGCGCGGGAAAATGTGCACGCGAGAGCCACGATTGGTTTTGGTTTCACATCTGATTGGTTGAAAAAGTGGCGCGAGAACTTTGAACCAATCACTGAGTGAAGTAATGCAAAACCAAAGCAATCCGCTAATTACTGTCGACACTCAATTGAAAACCGCCCTAGCCGAAATTATGAATTAAATTGGGAATCGGGAGGCTATGGGTTGGTTTGACTCCTGCCAAGGGTCACTTGGTTTTCTTCCGAGTATCCCAGATTCAACATTACCGCGATTTTCCTATTTCTGCGGAATCTCATCTTCAAGCGCCAACGGACAAACTGTGTTTTGGCTTCCATCAATCAAACGAAATCAATCGATGCATGACATAAGTTACCAATCGGCATCTTTGCATGGTTCCCACGGTATATTCCTACACATTCGAACTCGACACCGATGGAAAACGACGGAATATTTACGAATCTTTTTACTGAAGAACCTCTAAAAAGATATCATAATGGTATTCGAGCTGTGAATTAAACAAAAACTCCAATTCCCTTTCCGGAGACGAGGTCGATTTCTATGCTGGGAAATTTGATCGATGGAAGCCAAAACGCAGTTTAGCGCTTAGCGCTTGAAGGTGAGATTCCGCAGAATGAAAATCGCAGTAAAAAAAACACATCTCTTCATTTAATTTAAGGGAGTTCACGTTTGCCATCTCATTCATTACAATAGCAAAAATGCACCATTTGGACAATTTCAGTCCCTGCAGTGTAGCAGGACAATCATCACGCGAATCTAGTTTGATAGCCTGGCTCCCAAGCGTTTCGTCTCCTACAGTTCAGTAGTCGGGCATCCGAACTTGTAATCGGAAGCCGGTAACGGGCTCGACTTTCATTATAGGAGCACTCGGAATTTTCGGCCGGCGGGTACGCTCCTGTCGTAACAAAAAATAAATTATCATTTCAAGGACAATGTTTCTAATCGGACATCTTCCCTATACGTCGATAAATTCGAGTCATCTGGAAGGATAGTATGATGAGTAAAGTGGATAAATATCCGTTGAAATGGCGCGGTCGAAATATAGGGGCTTGGAAACTAGTAACCAAGCCCCTATATCTCGACCACGCGCCACTTTCAACAGAAGAGCCTGCTTGCCGGCTACGCTAGCCGGTGGTTAACAGGTATCAAAACCTATAGGTTTCCATGGTATTTAACGCTGGTTAGCGCTAACCATGCTTCGAGCAGCCCGGCCCTGATTGGCTAATAATAAAAGGAAGTCTAAGATAGCCAATCAAATGCGAGCCTCGGATGGCGCAATGTTTGAGTGATTGAGCGATACGCGTGTGTTTTTTTCTGATGCCATACGACAATCTTACCACATGATTTTTCTGGTGAAATCTAAGATATCTAAATAAGCACGAGTAAATTTTTTCAAAGACTACAAATGGCACTCGTCTTACGGGCGAAATCACGCGATATCTATACTTATTTCATGTTATTTCCAATAAACTCCATAAAAATAACTTTAAAACAAATTTAAAAAAGCAACATGAATTCCCTTCGTTATCACCGGTACTTTGGTTGTTTCCTGAGTATTGGCATGTGCGGAGAAATTTCCAACATATTAATTGAAAAACAGCTTTTAAAATTATTGTATAAAAAGACTGCTTTACACTGGAACAAAACTATAGCACGGCACTCCGATATCTTGGTACCGTACCTACCGTATCTTTTTCGGGTACGGCACAGTGAACTTTCCTTTCCGCGTGTAAACAGCACAAAGAGAAGGCATATTAGACACCAGTGCCAGAAATTGTAGGGGTACCGAGCACAGCTCTGGAGGTGTGTTCGGCACCACAAATATTGGTACCATGACATGATTTTGGAGTGTGAGTGTGTGAAAGGGATTAAAGCCGCCAGTTTGTCCAAAAAAACTAGCACCAGGTGCATTATTTATCACAGACCGTGAATCAGGCGTCTGTTTCAACCGCATTTGACTAATTCTTTTCTCATTCGCTTACCATTTTTGCATATCTTTGAGCTTCCGATACACGCTCCATCAGTAACAGTACTTCATCTTCCACTGTTGGGTACAATGGAAGTTTCTTTTCAATAAGTTGCTCAATGCGCTGATACAGTTCTACATCGTACCTGCAAATTAATGACAAACGATCCCCTCTGCGTTGGTGAGGAAATTTATATCTTTGCACGTAAAAAGAAACCTGGTTCTTTCAGTTCAGATCGTTTTGGATTAGTTTTCGATTCTTTTGCGCAAGTTTGCCTTGAGTATATAGAGGTGTTTCTAGAGCGAGTTTCAATCGAGTGTCGTAAAACCAAAACCAAAGAAATTACTTTGGCCAATCAAAAGGACGAAGACAATCCACTAAACCAATCAAAACTCGAAGTAATTACACGTAGCCGACACAAAGCGCGGGAAAATGTGTACGCGCAAGCCACGATTGGTTTTGGTTTCACTTCTGATTGGTTGAAAAAGTGGCACGAGAACTTTGAAACAATCACTGAGTGAAGTAATGCAAAACCAAAGCAATTCGCTAAATACTTTCGACACTCAATTGAAAACCGCTCTATCTCCATACATTATGATCATTCCAAACTTCACTTACTGTGTAACAAAGGTAATCGCGCGGCCCGCTCGACCTGCTCTGGCTGTTCGCCCAACTCGATGAATGTAATCCTGAGAGAAACCAAAAAACCAGAGAGAACCATCTTCAAATTAATCTACCACTTGATTAATAAATTGTTTACTACTAAAATGGGCATAAAACCAGCAAAGAAATAGTAACGTGTAGAAATAAATCGCAATTTTGAAGCTTGCAAGAAAGGAGAGACGGAAAGACTGCGCATAAGCAACATGCACAAACACTGTAGCATTTAAATCAGATAAAGCGACTTTCGTATGACCTTGAAAAAGTGCTCGCAATTTGTTTCATGGACCAATGTCTGGCAAGATTAAACAAAGCTTCTCCTTATTCCCGCAAGGGAAACTCCTAATATGGGCAGTAAACAGTTCGATTGCCCAATCACACTACTGCGTTTCAAATGACGTCAAAGCGAAATGCCGATCGCTTTCCAGAAAGTTTCATGGAGAGATGACGTTGTTCGCATCCGCGTTCGCTAAGCCAATTAAAATAGACCATATTCGTACTCTCAGTATTGGACAGGAACTACAATAGCTTGCATTTGAAAAGATTTTCCCACATTTGCCCCCAATGCAAGCGGGTTCCAGGCCCATACTGAGAATACGAATATGGTCCATTCGCGCTCGTTTGTTTTTGTTTTGTTGCATTTTTGTTTATATTCTGTTTTTACGTTTATTTTCCAAGGTCATATGAAAGTCGCTCTAAGCTTGAGACTTTACTAAAGTCATCATCATCATAATAGACCTCTTTCATAATGGCGGCCGAATAAAATATTCTTCTGTTTTAATGCTAATAAGCCTTTTTAGTCTCGCTACGACGAGCAAATTTCAAAAGAACGTTTGTTTGAAAATAAAGGCAGTACAGCTGTAGGCCGAATAGGCCATTGCCAAGTTCATGTCTGTCGCGTAACTTTACGGTTTGCATTATATATTCGTTTTGCTGGATACGTACATCCGGACAGTACATTCAATTTGACATTTGATTACCTTTGATTGACACTATAAGCACATGATTATATTTCATAGGAGAAGATAGCTGCAGTATTATTCTCGAGTCGGGGTCTAGTATGCCTAGATTTCTTAAGCTTGCTGGCCACTGCTTAAGTTCTAACCCATCGATTGCAAACATTTTCTTTTGGCTTCGGCAGTTCTTATTTAAAAAACCTATTGTGTTCTTGCCACCAAAACTGCAGTCCGCGGCGCCATCTTGTTGGGACCACTTTCTTGCTAAAGCTTCGTATAGTCAGTTAAGTTATGGGTAAAAACGGAGCTTCCTTCAATATTATGCCTCAAAAAAAAAAAACCGCGCTTGAACGGTATTCGAACTCGTAACCGCAATGCACTGCTCGACCAACTAAGCGCAGTAGGTCAACGAGCTTAAGCGATCCGGGCATCGTCTGAAATGAATGCTCTCTACGTATTTTCATGTACTTGCCTTTGAATGTGTTGGGATGTCAAAATTGATCACAACATCCACATGAGGTATATCCAATCCCCTGCTGGCCACATCTGTAGCTATCAGAATTGAACGGTCCTTGGACTTGAACTTGTTCAAAGCACCGAGTCGCTTGGACTAAAAACAAAAAGTGAATTGGTACCAAGCAACATCTGTTCCTGTATCTGTAAATGCGGGGGCCGGGATGGGGGAGTGGGACTGCTATATAGGTTTGTGCGTCACCGAATAAGGTTTTTTAGCCATTTGGTCTGAAATAGGGTATCGATTTTGACCATTTTCGAAGTAATGTATGGTTTGTGCATTCAAGTCTTGAATTAAGTATGTTTTAAGAGAAGCAACTTCTTCATCAATAGGCGATAAGACCATCAACAAAAGCTCTTCCTTAATTATTATGCCAACCGTGTAACAGCTGAAATAGGTCTGAAAATAGATCTGATATAGGGTATCAAATTTCTGGCCTGGAAAAGGATAGGGAAAATCACTATTTTGGTCTGAAGTAGGGAAAGGGTTTCAGGGCCACACATAAGATATAAGACGAACTTGTTAATACATGAACTGATGTCGAAAGGCTACAAGTAGTTCTCGAATCTCAGCATGGTGGTCAATGGACCTCTCTGATCAACTCGTTTGAATTTTACCATTGAAATCTTTGTGAGTTGCTCGACTCACAGACGCAGCATCGGTTTCTTTAGAAACCACACACGTCACATATAGCGTTTTCTATAAAATTCAAGATAAGGTGATTTGATCATTATTTTGCGGAGCACGGAAGCGATATGCACAAAGAGCGCCAAATGAACGCACAAAGCAGTTGTCGTTTCGCTCGCTGAATGATTTTGTCATAATTATAGGTTCTCGTCGATGTACGTACAACTGTAGTCGCGCTGCAGCCACATTCAAAATGGTCTTTTTCTCCGCCCAGGTATGAATTTGCGATGGCACCAACCGTACACTCCGTGGGAACAACGCAATTTTTAAAGGGCATTGAAAAACTGTATGTACCTGACCCATTTGCCCATGAAGAGGAACAGCTTGAAGGCCCAGATTTCTTAACATTAATGCCACTCTGCAGAAAGAATGAAAAAAAAAAATAACATCAAGAAATATAAATAAGCAACAAGAATTCTTATCATGAAGAACAGGATCCGAATCTTTTTAGAACTTGCACTTCTTTAATTTGACTTCTGTTACATGTAGACTACGTTTAGAGTAGAAAGTCTGACCATTTGCAGAGGTAAGCACATTATAAGGCACCACTTTCTCCTGAGTGTTTGGGTGACCGGGATGCAAACCCACGACTCAGTGCACGGCAGTACAATATAAATGTAATATGTAACTGGCTGCTCCTTTCAGGACACATACATGTATGTATTTTTAGGTCCAGTGAGGGCCATGCTCACACAATTGGGCCAAAAACATACATGTACATGTACCAACTGCAAGGTGCCTCTGGGCAGCTGCTATACCATCCATGTTTGATCTCAAAACACAGCACCTCAGCCATAATATTATGATTGTAATTACATGTAGCTGTGAGTCGATTTGGATGAGGAAGGAAAATTGGAGTACCCAGAGAAAAATCCTCGGGTCAGATTGAGATTGACTGGAACTCAGCCATCATACAATTGCAGGGGTGGGAGGCATGGCTCATGACCAATGACCCAGGGTGACTCCCCAGAGTGGACACAGCAAGATATATTCCTGGATGGTCACCCATCCAGATATTGACCCCATCCAACAAGACTGACAAACAGGAACCAGTATTTTTCCTCTGGGCAAGCAGTAAACCTACAATGCCCAACCAACTGAGCCATATGGTTGAAAGTGTGAGGAATAAAATTATTCTTATCAACTTACCTTTGTACATTGTTACATGTTCCACAAAACACCATGAAACTATTTCCAGCCAAGTCATTGAGGATGAAAACCAGATAGCAGTCCTGAAGATGAACACAAGGCAATAACCATTAAGCTGCGGCTACATGAGCAATTTTTGTCTCGCGCCGGTGATGCGATTTTTTTCAGATTTTGTCACGTCGCCTGCGCAGCATGGTGGCTACACTTGTGACAAATTTTGGCGACAAATTGAAGGCTGCATGAATCACATACTTCAAGAGACCTGGGCACTATAAACAGTTGCAGGGTGGCTACATGGGCAACTATCTCTGCGATTTTGTCGCGAAAGTTTCATCTCTGGCCACTTTTTTCTTGTGGTTTTTCAAGTTCAAGGGTGGCTACACATGCGATTTTCATCTTGCGCTGGCGACGCGACAAAGTTTGAAAAAATCGCATCACCAGCGCAAGCAAAAAATCGCTTGTGTAGCAGCGGCTTCAGAGACAGTTTTACTTGACATTAAGGTGTAAAAAAAAAAATTTTAGAGGATTTTTATTGGCCTAAATGGCAGCTGCACTTACTAAAACAGGTAGAAAATGCGAACTTCCCCACCTTATATTTATTTGGAATGAATAAATAACTTTGTTGTAACTTTTCAACTGTCGTGTATCTAAACAAAGACAATGCAAACAGGGTGAGCTCCATTATTAATTTCATCACAATTACAAACTTTAAAGCTGGACTCAAATATTTTGCAAATTGAAGAAGAATACTGTTGTTACTACTAACTAAATAAGAGTACTACTTTTAAATGCTCACCCCCAAAACCACCCAAAAAACTTTTAAACTTAGAACTTACTTTGTTGAAACCTCAACTTTTACTGGATTTTGCAAGGATGCTCTTTGAAGTTTTTGAACCTAAAATAAGCAAAATTTTTGTCCTTTGATGATGACCCTCGAAAAAAAATCAATAGATTCGCAGATAAAATGAAAATGGAAAAAATAGAATACCTTCTTGGTCATTGTTGCAGAATATAAGTATGTTCTTCTTTCTCTGGGTATGACTTTCAAAAGCTTGTCAACCTGAAAAATATGTAAAATGAATGTCAGGATTCATGCTTCATTAGGAAATGAAAGTACTGTCCAAATTAGGTCTTGAAATAGATGTAATTTTATTTTAAGTGATTTCTGCAAAAACAACTATAGAACTATTACTTCAGGACAATAAAGAATTGACATGAAGAAGAGCCATTGCTAAAGGAAACATGTAGGATTTGTCTCTCTTCTGGGGAAATTGAGATTAAAAAACATGAACACTTTAATGTCATTATTCACTTACTGATGATTACCAGTAATTTAAAACATGAAGGTTACACAAAATGGAAAAAGCAAAAATGTACCAACCTCTTTTTCAAAATCAAGATTCAATATTCTATCAGCTTCATCCATAATCTAGAGAAAATCAAATACCATTTTTTCACCATTTTTATTGTAGAGGCTCCACAGAAATCTACAAATGTATGCATGTAGATTGTCATACCAGTATGATGACCAGCACACATTTTTTTTCTGAGCATGCCTACTTGACAATAGTGTGAACTGCAGACCCAGTCCACATGCTTCAGGGTTCTCCTTATCAGGTGGTAACCGGTAAAATTTACCACTTGTAAAGAGCACTTATTACCGCCTGCAAATGCTCAGAAGTCGCTTATCCTTTGCAGAATGTCCAACATTAACCAAATGCTTTACCGGTTTGAAAAGGTCCCTTACCTGTTTCGCTGAAAACTAGGGAGAACCCTGTGCTTAGAACTCAAAACTTGTAAAAGGAAAAAGGAAAGGAAAGGAACTTTATTTACAGTGCTTCTCATAGCGTGCATGGGTGCAGGACCGCACAATTCGATCAAACCTGCACAATGACGCACAATTCCTTAAAGTCCACAAAATCCTGCACAATGCTGAGTGATGTGCTTAGAGTTTTTATAAGTAATACATGTAAAATTGTGCAGGCATTCTTTGTAGCTCTGCGTAGTCCTGAGCAATAGCTTGGTTCTTCGTCGGTGGATCGGGACAATGCCCAAAACAGTGATGCTTGTAGTCCAAACTACCAGATGCTAATATAAGTGTTAAAAGCACTTTTTGGAAAGTGAAAAGTGGCAGAAACTTACCAAATACTTTAATGTTCTTAAACTAAATCCCTTTGTGTTTTCTAAGTGATCAATCAGTCTTCCTGGAGATGCTGAAAATGATAGACACCAAAAGTATTTAAGTATAATGCACAGTGTACTCTAGTATTAAAACTATCCTGAGTTTATTCCCAAGGGAGATTCACACCTGTGACTTTACTTATGTCCATTACTGAACACATCTTTTAATGAATGTAAGCACAGTGAACCTTCTCTGTACTTTATGCTTACCTATTATAATGTGCGGTTTCTTTGCCAGCATCAGGGCTTGAGACATCATGTCCATTCCACCCACAATCACAGCTGTACGAAAAGGAAAGTTTAAAATGTTTGTTTGCTACAGTTATTGCATTTGACATTAAGAGAATGCAGTTTCTAATCTTGGCTATCCTGTGCATACATGTAGGATGAGCTTTAGCAAATTTTCCTTTTTTCATTCATCTGCATTTTCAGCACCATCTTAAACTACTGGTACATGTATATCACACATGCATTGATATGGCCTCTGAGCTAATGATGATGATGCGCACCTCATGATTGGTTTTTTTCCTACAGTAAAATATTGTTTCTTTCCCCTCTCTTCTCCTTTGCTTCTAAAGCGACTGTCAAACGCACTTCAATAATCCAAGATTACTACTTGTGCATGTACATGTACAGTAAATGTACTGGTGTATTAGGCAATTTTGACACTGATTTATTTCATACTGTACTCTAATTTTCACATCTTTTCTTTTTAAGTATTGCACAGTCTAAGTCATTCTCAGTTATTCTGTAGGATCCTGGAACTTCTGTTAAAGCCCCTTCACCCCCTAATGAAAACAATAATGAGGACTAAAGATTTTGTAGTCCCCCTGGCCCTGAGATTGGCTCTCTTCAAACATGTACAGAACTTATCATCTTTGACACCTCTCACAGCATTCACACGCTAGAGAATACAGATGAGGTATTACATGTAAGTGTCCATAAATGAAATATTTTAAACTTGCCATTGATAGGTCATCCGTGAATATCCTTTACACAGATCTATCATATTGTCTGTCCATCACATTGAATAGTGTACTCTTTTATATACACTTACCGCATTTGACTCCAATACTTGAACCAAGTGCTTCAAACTGTTCAGAAATTTGAAAAGCCAGTTCCCTAAAATTGGCAAATGCAACTTTTAAAAACCAATGCTTTCAATGCAATAACCAACTAAGCTATTTACCCATTGCCAACTAAGCTACGTACCCATTGACCCCTGGGAGTGAAACTCTATAGATTTTACTCTGTCTAACGCAAGGCCTGTTCATGTCTGGCTTTCTTTGCAACGGCTTACAGTTACAGGGCTCGAAATTGCGACTCACTGGTCACCAATGCGACCAAAAAATTGCGTGCTGGCAACAAGATTTTCAGAACTGGTCGCCAGCTGGTGAATCACGTTTTGTCTGGTAACCCAGGATAAAGAGTAGACAATACTTCTGTATTTAAATCAATACATCATGAAATCTTTCGGAACTGGCAGCTAGAACACGACTCACCTTTCTTTTCCCACTAAAATTATGTCTAAATACTACACATTAAAACGACCCATGTTTGCCTTGCTATGGAAAACATGGACTTACATGTAAAACATTCTGTGCTTCGCTCTATTTCAAATAACCGTAAAGAACACCATCAGCAAACTAAACACAAAAGCTGAAAACAACAGTGGCTTTAGAGGTCTTTCTCGAGCTGTTTTTTTCTTGCTATTTCACAATTATTACTTTCCTTGCATGCAAAGTACCATTTAAAATCATGTTCTTGCGTAAGTCATATATTAAATAAGTTGGCAACCAAAATTTATGATCTGGCGACTAAATTTTTCCCATTAGTCGCATGCTGGCACCTGAGCAAAAAAGTTAATTTTGAGCCCTGAGTTAAGTTGCAGCTTGACTGTGATTATATTCCACTCATGTATTTCAACTTTCGTAGTTCAAATATATGAATAATTTTATAATAATTATTTTATCATTAATTTTATCAATAATAACTTCTTACTCACCGAGCACGAGGGCCGTACTGGGGAATATTGACCTGAAGTCGTGGCAGTACGGACTGAGCACAGCGAGGTCTGTACAAAAACGACCGAGGGCCAATATTCCCCAGTACGGTCTTGAGCAAGTGAGGTTAGTACATGTAAGTAGTTTATTATATGGCTTTTTAATTTACCTTTTGCTTTGTCTTTGCAAGCCCATAATTGACCCATGGGCATTACGGGAGAATAATGCCCTACAATTCAGTCACAATTAGCCAATCAGAGCGCGCGTTATATCGGCTACAAACACAAGCCATATAATAATTTCCTTTACTAACGTAGTTACTAGAAAATTCCATCCAAAAATAATTAAATTCTTTAAGTCGACAAAGTAAATAGAACCAAACCTTGTTGGGGTAAGGACCAGCGCATACAATCTCTGGGGATTTTCCAATA
Organism: Montipora sp. Colony 1 RG-2022; assembly: GCA_023091755.1. Classification (NCBI taxonomy): domain Eukaryota; kingdom Metazoa; phylum Cnidaria; class Anthozoa; order Scleractinia; family Acroporidae; genus Montipora; species Montipora sp. Colony 1 RG-2022. Next base: position 54,190 of record JALIRR010000548.1, on the reverse strand, counting down.
ATGACTGAAGAACTGGTAAAGCAAATGCTCCTGTCTTCCCAGAACCTGTTTCTGCCAAACCGATGATGTCTTTTCCTGCACAGTAAAGCAAGGTGTCGCTTTTTTAAAGAACGATCTGATGCAGTCACCATATGAAGAGCGACATTTGTTTTTTCGTATACGAAAGCATTAAAGTACCACACTTGACTCGCCTTGTAAAGCAACAGGAATAGCTTCTCTCTGAATTTTGGTTGGTGATTTCCATTCCAATTGCCGACATGCTTCACAAAGAACATCGACAACACCCTGACGAAAATGTTTTAAGTGAGTTTACTGCGATGCGATAAAGCTTTTTTTTAGAACTTTACAATCTAAAACCGTACTTACGAGGGATTTAAAGGAAACTTCTTCTTTCACAATTTCTTCGTCTACCTCCGCCATGTCGAATAGCTTCACAACCAGGCCTTCATTTTGTTGGTTCGTGAATTCAACCAATCACGAATCACAAGTAATGTGTGCCCGATGAGCCCTGGGAATGAAATTGTTGAAGCCATGGAGACGTGCATGAAATGGCGGGTTGTTTTGGAGTGCAGTGGATCTTCATCTTTTCTAGACTCTTTCTAGTCATGAAAACCATGACATCTGTCAAAGAAAAGGTTTCCTTTGTGTTATATAGTAAATTTGCTTTATGAGGTTGCTAGAAAGTCGTCATGTCAAAGCCAAAAGCGCGTCTGAAGATCCCCCGTGAGACGAAGGTACTGTCTAGCCACAAGACGCCAGTGATTGGTCTTCGTCCGATCAAGGAGAGGAACAAACGGTCAGAGGCTTTGATCGAGGAACAGGTATTATAAGGGTGGGAGAAAATACAGAGTACATGGGCCATTTACACACCAATAACTGGTCGCTATGGATCTTTGTCAGCTGGCGCGCGGCCATGCAGGTTCGTACCCCTTGAGGCCTGAAGCCTCGAATTCGGGGGTTGCAAAACAAAATTGTTCAGTCCTTCGGGACTCAAAATAGTCACCATGTGGAAAAGGCTCATATAGAATAAAAGAGAAACATTGGTTGTTGGCAGGAGCGTAGCTAGGGTTTTTCAAGGGCGGGTCACACTCAAATTCATACCTGGGATACTTACCAGTTTGTCATGTTGACATCCACGCTGTTTTTATTGAAAGTGACAATGTTTCAGATGAGCGTAAGTACAGGGGGAGGGACAAGCAAACAAAATAGCTGCTTAGATGAAGTATGTTCCACATGACATAAATTACTCCGTTCCAGTAGGCTCACAGGTTTTGGAAACCCTGAGATTTTTGCTCTAATAATATGCACATCAATGTCATCAGCTTCCCTGGGACAACAAAGGGGATTCTAAAAGTAGTGAAGCCTAAGGACTTTTCCCAGGGGTAGAGGAACCTTGCAAGACATGGACAGTCCCCTAGGTGTAGTGTCTCTAGGCCGAACATCCCACTCACATAGAACTGGAAGCTTTAATTGAGCGCAGTGTCTGAGAATGATTTCACACAACAAGGAGAAGATGATATCTTTATTTTAAAGGTCCACTAGAAGATTTGAAGAATTTATAAATATCATACATCATGTTTCATGAAGCGCAACTTTAAAGTGTGTTTCATTTTGTTATGGACAACCAGTGTTTTGTCATTGATTTTCTCAAGATTATATTCTATTGTTACAGTAATAACACAGTCTCGCCATACTGCAATATTGAGGACTAACGTGTCTTTTTCTCAGCAAAGATTGGAAATGCTTTCACCTTGGCATACAAAACTTATTGTTTTATCGTTAATGTGTAATTATGCAGGACATATAGTAAAATGTGCTTGTATGCTAGCAACTAGTGTAGCAGTCCTAGACCATACACTTAACAGCGAATACAGTACTGTATAGTACAGTAAAATTATCTTGATTCCTGAGGTTTGGGACTAGAAACTCTTGAGTCAGCTTACAGATGGGCAAGGCTAATAATTGCATTTGCATGACAACAATGCAGGCTGATGTGACTGCTTGTGAACAATATAATGTCTACTTTTGAAGTTAATTTTTTTGCTGTTATTTTGCTTGACCGTAATGCACAGTTATTGTTCATGAAAGAAACCCAAAGAATAATGCTTGAAACTCTACAGAACCTTGAAAAAGCCATAACAGAGGTCAGTTGATATTCTTTAATTTTAGATATAATTGTACTGTTATTTTAATGATTTTTCCTTTTACATGTAAGGTAAAAGGATAAAATGTCATTGATGTGTAATAAAGTGGCTAATGCCGTTAAACAGTGCTCAATACACTTTTTAAGTGTAGAGCTTTGAATAAGAAGATATAACGAAGAAATACTGTCTGATGAGTGCGTGAGCACGAAACTCGGAGTAACAGAGAATTTTGTCTCTTCGTTATATCTTCTTAAAATGTCATTCATTATTTCAGGGCTTGAAATTGCGACCAATACAGTCGCAATTGTGACTCACTGAAGTTTTTCCATTTGTGACTAAAGTATCTGGAGAAGTCGACTTGAGAACTTGCGACTTGTTTTCACCTTCGCTCTTTCGAAACGAAAGGGTTAGCAGTTACCACTTTGCTGCCACTTTTACTAAAATAATTATTAATAACAAAATGGCAAAAATATTTTGTTTCTCGCCATGAATTTTCTTTCAATCTGAAGATAGCGTAATTGTAGCGCAATTTAGCTGCAACGTTATGTGCACAGCTCCATTCCATTTTTATTGGTTTCTTTACACACAAGTATTGCGAGCTCATATTTTGTTTATTGCTAAACCGCTGACAACACAAATCAGTGTGATGATTTTGTGACTTAAGTTTGTGAAATTGCAACTAAATTTTCATATCTTGTCACAAAATTGTGAGCCCTGGCTGTATATTAACCCTTTGACGTCCAAACCGGCCTAAACCGGCAAGACTTAGGATTTTACTCTGTCTAAGTGGGGAACCCCTGGGAGTCAATGAGTTAATAACTCACTGAAAAGCTATGTCCCCATTAACACCCAAGTCGCCAGAGGAGGGTAGGTGCCCAAGAAGCCCCGGGGGCTGCAACCGCAGTCACATCCCCAAGGCGCTAGAACACCCGACTGGCCTGCCCAACCCGCAACCAAGCCACGAGCCCCCCGTGCCAGGCCCCCCTCAGGCACCCATCACACTTGAGCCAGATAGCTCAGTGGAAAGAAAAAATAAATAAAGAAAGAAAGAAAGAAAGAAAGAAAATATAAAACAAAAGAATAAAAAGGGGGGGGGATAGGGAGGGAATGCCGAGAAACACTCAACTACTAATTCGACTCACAACGCCACGCCAACAGAGCAACAAACACGCTGCAAACACATGGGACAACAACGCGTGCACTAACCAGGAATGCCGCTTGACAATGTCAGCCCCAGGGCTCCCACAACCTTAAGACTGCTGCAAACGCTACAGAACACATCAAACGCTAACAAACGCCTGCAAAAACGCTACTGACCAGATTAGCTCCCGGCCATAAACTATGTAACTATATCAAACGCTACCGAACGCACCAAAATGCTCAACAAACGCTCACAGACGGCCAAGATACTAACAACCGCTTGCAAAACACTACTACATTTAATAATACTAGCTCTCTGAGACAAATGGTAATTATAAAGCAGAAAATGAGACTGACGAATAGAACTTAAGAAGTGTACTGATTTGAAATTACCATTCCATATAATATATATATATATATATATATTTTTTTGGTTTATACTTTGATTTAGGATGATTTTGAAAAGAATGAGGAGGAGCTGAGACAACTTCTTGACAAAAGTGAAAAGCTTTTTGTCATAGTCCAGGTAACAAAGTTACATTTGTAGCATTATGATAATTGGCAAGATTCATATGACTCAGATCAAGTTGGGTTGGAACCTTGAACGTCAATCTACATGCAAAGCCATAAACATAACCACATAGCCGCACTGCGCGCATGCAGTAAAGGTGTTGGACAAAACACTGACTGGCCCAATCCATGGATTAACCCGATGGACTTATACCCGGTAATTACCCATTAATGGACTAACCTAAAATACTATTTTGAATGAGTTTTAAGTAAAAAATAGTGCTTACCCCTTTCATCCCTGAAGAGTCCCCCATTAAAGAGTAAAATCTATCTTAAGTGCTTCATGTACTCTTTAATAGGAGGGAAAGGGTTATTATCCTAAACACCCATTTTAAATGGCCTTGATCAACAGTATTTATATAGTTACATGTATTAAAGTCTTAAAGCACCCATTTTAAAAAGGTTAACTTTCGATAATAGACCTCTTTACAGTTGTGTGCTTAGTAACCTGGCCTTTAAATGAAAGTGAGGCTGGTGTTGACCTTGTTATGATACAGACCTCCCTCCTTTTCTTATGTTAATGATGTTGTTGTTGTGCTAATTAGTAAGAATTTACATAAGAAAAGCAATGAGGTTTCCATCAAAACAAGGTCAACTTCAGCCTCACTTTCCTTCATAGTTCAGGTAACTTAATAGCACACAACTGTAAAATGAACTGTTGTTGACATGTGATAGCCGTTCACTTAATGGATTGTGAACTAAAGTGAGGCCAGTCCAATTCCTGGATTTACAGTTGCATGCGGCCAAGTGGTTGTGTGGACGAAAATAAACATGGTACGTGTATCTGTAATTACGTAATGGAATGGTATTTTTTAGACTGAGGTAGTCTATTTTGGGGTCAGGTCCGTCGGGGTAGTCTATGGACTGGGGGTCAGTGTTTTGTCCACCGCCTTGCCATAATGTACAGTGCACTCACATAATTATTGCATACATTTCCGTGTGTGCATGTGTGAAATGTGTGCATCTTTTCTTTTGTTATTCATGTCCAATGGATTCCTTTGCATTCCGTTGTACACTGTCAGTAAATTTTATTCAACACAAATTGATATTACATTATAGTGCATCATAGAGCGGTGAATCATTAACTTGTTATCGCTGGTCAAGTTGAAATCCCTTAACCTCTGTTTAAGATAAAATTAAATAATAACTTGTGCAGTGCATGAGTTGGTAAACAGAACCTAGTCTCAAATCTACAGTGCATGTAACTGTACCAAGTTAATTGCAGGATTCAAATGGTTTTTAAAGCAAAAAGGATGATGCTTTTTTATTTTATTGATAAGGCAAACTGTTTTCTGTTCTCAGGTCACAGATAATAAGTGTCAAATTCCTTATTATTGGTGCAATTAACACACCACAGAGAAATGAAACTTGGCCATAATAACTTATTACTATAATCATATTCTAATACTAGCAGTTCAGTTAACTTGTTGCTTTTCGTTTTATCTTTGGTAGGTACTGATAAAAATTCGGAACGAACTTGCTTATGCTAGGCTGGATTTGGAGAGAGCCGTAAAGACAAACTGTGGTGTAAGAGTAAACTTTATCATGTTTATAACAAATAACACTGGCTGGCTGCTCGACCCATTGACTCCTGGGAGTGAGATTTGACTCTGCCTATTAAACATCAGACAATTTTATTGTCTTGTCAACTGAGGGTGTCCTGGGATGCCTGAGGAGTGAATTAATATGAGTCAACCAGTCAAAAACGCATGAAAATTCTCTTTTTCCAACTTCAAGTTGCCTCTCTCTTTGAGTAAGTAATGCCCGGTATCTGTCGATAAGAAGTTAGAAATGAGCTAAAATCAGCAACTTTCAGCTTTAATAGCTGTAACTTAATTTCTCTATACTGATTAATTAGCTATAAAGAGAAATGCAGTCTTCATGTAACACTGACAATACAAAAAAGAGTTAATTATGAACTCAAGGTGCAAACAAATGAAGCATTCTGGTTGGTCTGTAATCAAAGAAAGTCATGGTAGCCAATCAAATGCAATCCCTGGATGATGCAATTTTTGGCGTTGTTTTAAAGCTGGCTGATGCAACCTGTTTTCCTCTCATCTTGCATTTTTCTTAGATTGATATGGCAAAAAAGAGGGTAAAGTGGCTTCAGGATAGGCTGGAAAAAGTTCTGTTGACTGCAAGAAGCTATTGTCATTTGAACCTTAGGTTATCACATAAAAACAAGGTAACTACTGGTATTTGAAATTTTTTTTTGATGAAAACTCATTGTCAAGAATTAAAGGTGACCATATCATGACAACCCTATCAGCTGCAACCAGAAACCACTATTTCTTGAACTACATTTATGATCATGTACTGTACAGTCACAAGTCTTCTGAATATTAAGTGCCTTGTCGACCTGGAAGGATGATATGTACCCAGCAGGGAGGACATGCAACAATAGACCTACAAGATGAGACAAAAGGTCGACTGCAGGCACAGTCGAAAGCAAACCATTAGGCTCCTTCTTCTATGCATCCCATTCCAATCACGTAGCATGCTCAACTTGTCCCGCAGCAATACTGGTTTTTCTTTTTCCAACTGCAAATGGATGGAATGCTGAGTGACCTTTCGGATCAATTGCACATGAATTTCCACTGAACATTGCAAAAAACTTTTACATGTATGTCCGAAAAGGCAATGAAAGTTCATATTCGAGCCTGCTTGGGTAATATAATAGCGATAGTGGAACCTCAACTTTATAAAGTAGTCGGTCTTGGAAAATGTGCGTGCACGAAAGCGAAGCGGCCCAATTAGCACTGCGTTGTGACATGTGACATCTGAGTAATCGGAAAATCTCATAAGATTCTCGGATTGCATTGGAAGTATAGAAACCTTGGAACAGAAAGGAAATTTCCGCTATATATTTGGAGATGCTCCTTGAGGTTAGGGACACTGCCTACACTTTAGGAACTAGGGGTTGTGGAATCGTCTAAAGAACTGGAAACATGCTTTAACAACACCAACATATTAAATAAAGAGAGTTTATTACATTCCGCTATAACATTTGAGCTTCTTTATTTCTATCCCATAATAATGAGTACCGGTATGACTTTTGTGTCATAATTTGCTTGCCTTCCATTTATGGGAATGAAAGAGAGGGATAAAATTGAACTACAACATACACATTAATCTGTGAGTAAATCTTAAGTTTAATATCAAATTGCATTTTTGGTTGCCCAGACACCTGAATCTGGATTAAAAGATCAGATTTCGGAGAAACTGTGGAATAAACTTTCAAAGGGACAACAGGAGATGTTGCTGGAGAGTGAAAAAAGGAAACAGCAACATGATGTTGATGAAGCAACAGTCACCCCCATTTTGAAAGAAGTTGCTAAAATGCACTTGCAGCAGACTGAATCAGCAGGTCAGTTAATAAATGGTTGCTATAATTATTCAGAGTCTTTTTATCCAAATTTAACAAGTTGCCCCATTGACTCCTACGAGTGAGACTTGCATGTACTGTAATTATCTTGGTTTCTTCTCTGATTTTAACCAGAGGATTTTACTTTATCTAACACTAGATGATTTTACTCGTCATGGTAATCCTTTCATCAGGCAATACGGAAAAGTGTTTGACATCTGAATGAAGCAGTGTAATTTTAACTCAACACAAGCAGTCATCAAACAAAACAAACATGTTTTCAGCTTGCTAATTATTGCTGATGCGTTCCTTGACCATTATTAGGTACAGCAGGTATTTGATAGCCTACTGTCCGGCGAGCCAATGAAAATGCTGGAAATCTGATATCTGTAGTTCAGTTTTTAATAATTACATTTATTTTAGTATTATAGTAATTATTATAATTATATACTTTATTCTTCATTTAGTTCACCTACATGTAGTACGGGATATTAACTGGAACTTGCAATTATTAACCAGCACCCAGTGGTGAATGGGCTTGATAGCTCAGTTGGTAGAGCAGGTGCAGTGCAATTCACAATTTGGTCATACATGTAGGTTTGAATCCTGTTCATTAGGCTGGATTTTTTTGGGCTGTTTTTGCAACATCTCAAGTTTCTCTCTCTCTCTCTCTCTCTCTCTCTCTCTCTCTCTCTCTCTCTCTCTCTCTCTCTCTCTCTCTCTCTCTCTCTCTCTCTCTCTCTCTCTCTCTCTCTCTCTCTCTCTCTCTCTCTCTCTCTCTCTCTCTCTCTCTCTCTCTCTCTCTCTCTCTCTCTCTCTCTCTCTCTCTCTCTCTCTCTCTCTCTCTCTCTCTCTCTCTCTCTCTCTCTCTCTCTCTCTCTCTCATCTCAATGCGACAATCTTTCCAACTTTCATTTCATTCTATTCTGCAGTTATATAAATGAAATTTCATATTCTTTAAAGTCAAGTATTATTAACAGTAAATTTCCTCAATGGGGTTGTGTTCTTCCATGTCATGATCACAAAAGGCCAATTGTCATTAATATTATAAAGACACTTACCATGGAAGCAATCTAGTAACAATCACTCTGTATAGTTTACAACTGTTACAGTAAATACAATGTATTGCCATCTCCTGGTTCATTTTTGGTTTCTAGAATCAATCACTGAACAGACTGAAGATAGAACTGCTAAAGATAACAGAGAATTGGTAATCACTGTTGGGGAAGAATCTTGGCAGATTAAAGAAAAAGGACTTGTGAGAGAGAAACAGTGAGTGTAGTCTTTAATTTTACAAATTGTGTAATAATACAGCACACTAGGAAAGCCTGCTGAAAAACGTAAAAATACTATCTGCAAGCAAATTATTCCACATTACTGCAGAATGCACAGTGTATATTAGATTACAAGAATGATGTGTTACTCTGTTTGAGAGAAAGAAAGTTGACCTGTCTACCAAAACATAATATTACATGACATTCTATAAATTGTGTACATAAATCAAGAGCAAGACAGTAAGACAACAGTTATGTCATGCCCAAAACAGCAGACAAAGCCCACACAGTATTTTATTTTTCAGGAAACAAAGAAAAAGATCAGATGTCTCAAGGAGTAGCGCTGATAAAACTGTTTTGAAGTCAGAGTCAAGCAGCCAAATAGAGAGGTTATCACCAAGCAGTCATCATGGCCATGATTACCATTCTGATCAAGAAACTGTCACTACTGCAGAACCACAATCGGATTCAGAAGAGTTCATTGATGATCATCTTTCAGACTCAATGTTGAGTTCTGTTGGTGCAGCAGCAGAGTTGGATGAAGTTATATCCGATTCTAAGAGAGTTCTAACAACTCCATTGGAACTACTTGTAGAAGATGATGATTATGATGTACTAAAAGGTACAGTGTAATTAATTAATGAGGAACATTAGGGATCATGGTAACTTACAGCTGTAGGGTTAGTGAACAATTGGCA
>JALIRR010000548.1:30000-40000 GCA_023091755.1 Montipora sp. Colony 1 RG-2022 | reverse complement strand
CATTGCTGTTAAGTGATACAGTGTGAAGTACCAATCTTTCTAATTGTTGAAACTGGTTAGGGCCACCTTAAAGACTCACGGCAAAGTCCTTGAGTGGACCTACTGTAGATGGTGTTAAACTGGGCCACTCATCCCTGAGTTGGCCCATAAGTAAAATTGTCGTTTAAGGCGACAGAGTACTCTCAGGACTGTAAGGATTAAATTAAGTTGCCAAGCATCCCTAAAGCGGCCCCACTGACAAGTACATAAAAAATCATCTGGCATAGACAGAGTTAAAGTGAAATAAAGTCTCAACTACACTGTACTCTCAGGCCCTAGGGAAAGGGTTTAGTGATTCTCAGTCTACTTGACTGCATGGATTCCTTCCCAAATTGTGCTGTATTTTGCTACTTTTAACAGGAGCAAAAATATCATACAGCACAGGACTTACTAAGTTCAAGGGTCCAGGCATTTCAGTAGAAGCCAGTCACTGGCGGTATGCTACCTTCTGTTTGTCAGAAATTTGCTACTCTGCCTTGATTTTCAATCAAACTCTTGTAAAAGATAAGTGACCTCCGCTTATATTGATTAGCCCAGGCATCTACTTCAAATTGAAGTTACTGAAACCCTTGTGGTCATCATATGCAACCACTGATTTAGAAAAGGCATTTGTAAATGCTTTCTTTATAGTGGAAGTACACTTAGCTATCAAGCTAGTTTACAGGCACTCCACTGTTAACAAGGTAAAAGTAACAATACAAACTTTAATAACAGAAACATTGTTAAGAACCCCAACTGGCAGGAGGCAACCAGTTGGCTATTTACAAAGCGTGGTGGAGTTGAATCAGGGACAACCGAAAACAAATCCAAGCCAGAGGTTAGAACAGGATTTGAACCCGGAGCAGCCGCATGCAAACCCAACGCCCTAACCACTGGACCACACTGCCTCCATTTATTGTTTCTACTTTGTCTTCATTCTTTTGTATTAAATTTTATACTGCAGGTACTACATGTAAGCTTTTGAGCACTGTCTTAATCTTGATCTTAACTTTAAGGGGAGTTGTTTTTTTCTACACATCCAATAATAATATATACTGAAACAACCCCAGTTTCCCCTAATGCTAACATTAGAACCTTACGATCATCATGTTATCAAAAAGATTAAAAGCGTTGTGGGCTATTTCAATATTGGCAAAATACCTACCTCTCAAATAACAGATGAAATTCAAGTCATGTACACTGTATTAGCCGAAGAATTCAATGTCTTCTAATCTCCTTGCATGTGTCTTTCTTTTTTAAGTGGAAGCAGATCAAGTGGCTGGGTCAGTCATGGACAAACAACAGGTGTATTAATGTTCGGATGATGATGTAATGTCTAATGGGTTGGGTTAATATTAAAGAGGTGTCTCTTCAATCTATGATCAATTTTGGGGACCTCTCAAGTACCACATGCAATAGCTCCACTGAGTTGCTTAATTCAGCATGCCCTATATTGCAGTACAAACATGATATTAATCTTGTTGTAGTTTATGTTGCCCTATTTTTTTTCACCACAAATAAATTGAAGTGCAAAACAGTCACCGTTAACAAAGAGTACAAGACTCTTGACCTCCATCATGACCTAATGTCGAGTTTTAAAAATTACCTTTCTGGTTTCTCGTAATTGCTGCGGTTGATATTTCTGTATGCGTTGTCTTTTTAATTATTAGAGTACACAGTCCTCAATATCAAAGCAAGCAAGCCGTGTCAGTTTACCTCAGATTGGCAGTCTTGTAGCTGGACAAAAGAGCATAATATCCATGGAAAAATACCCTGTCACAATACATGAGCCAACAGCCATTAGGACTGCTCGGCAGGTGAGAGCATCTCCAAATCCAGCGTTTTTGCCTGGGCAGATGTTGTTGAGAGCTTTATCAAACCAACAAAACTGTAGGTGCCCCAAGCTCTGTGTTGTGTTTTGAATTTAGAGAGCTTGCATGGCGAGTTTTAGTTGATACAAACCAGAGGGCTTCATAAAAGAAATAAGCACTAATGTTGCACTCACTTGTCTGTTGTCTCTTTGTGATCATTCTTTGATAATTTGGTGCCATTCTGTCCTCAGTTTCGCGAGATATCCTCAACCGAAGACCTATCTCTAAAAGAGAGAGAAAGTATGAAACGCTCACCGGTCGATCGGCCAAGCAAACCGAGAAATCGAGCCAAAAAATGTAGCCAAAATTCTTCAATCTGCCTCAAACTCGGCCAGCGACATGTTCGAAGATTCTATGGAACGTCTATTCAAGGAAATAGTCTTGCTATCCACTCTGCGGAGGAAAATTTGCCAATTTCGCCTTCTGTCAACATCCTTGTGACGAAAATTTCAAAATTGCTTGGATGAAACCTCATGCTCCTCAAGTCCAGTGAGGGGTGGAGCAAAAGATTTGTACTATAAAGGAAGAGGTGACTTGTCACCAATAATTGACCGTTTAGGTGCATGATTGTCACAAGGATGTTGACAGAAGGCGAAATTGAAATTTTGTGGCAAATTTTCCTTCACAGAGTGGATAGTGAGACTATTTCCTTAAATAGATATTCGATAGAATCTTCGAACATGTCGCTGGCCGAGTTTTACGAGTATTGAAGGATTTTGGCTACATTTTTTGGCTCAATTTCTCAGTCCGCTTGGCCGATCTACTGGTGAGCGTTTCCTATACCTTCTCTCTCTTTTAGAGGTAGGTCTTCGGTTAGGATACATTTTGTATCCCATGAAATAGAGGAGAGAATGGCACCAAATTACCAAAGAACGATCACAAAGAGACAGCAGACACTTTGTCTTCTGGTTTGTATTCAATTAAAACTCGCCATACAAGCTCTCAAAATTCAAAACACAACACAGAGCTTGGGCCACCTGTGATCAAACTTGCCAATATTGTTTTTTCTTTTTTTCGTGCTAATAACCCAGTAACAGTAGCCAATAATTTAGTTATGTAACTTCAACGAGATTAAACGTTTTGAAAAATGTGGTGTGATGTTAAAGAGATCTCCTGCAAGCAACATGTTAAACTACAGGGCACGAAATGAAGTGGTTCCTAAATATTAACTAAATATTACTAACAGTAATTTTAAAAAAGTAAAGTAAAGTAACCATATTTAACATTGATAACTGGTAACAGTAATTCAACTGACAAACCTGAGGTCGACGGTGCACTCATTTTACTCCCCCCTCTCCATCAGTGCTCCGTTTGACGGTTATTTAAAGCTATTTAGCTACACGGAAAGGAAAGAAGTCGAAACAAGGATGTTAGATCCAGGAATCGAACTCAGGACCTCAGGAGGCAGTGTGGCCCAGTGGTTAGGGCGCTTGCCTTGAAATCCGGAGATCCCGGGTTCAAGACCCGTTCTGACCACTCGCTGAATTTGTTCCTGGTAGTCCCTGGTTCAACTTCCCAGCTGCACTTGTAAATAGCCAACTGGTTTGCCTCCGGCCAGTTGGGATTCTTAACAGTTGTAGTTGTTGTGTTCTGTTGTTTCGTTGATTCATTGGCCCTGAAAAGCCCCTATGGGGAGAGGTCAATTAAGTATGTATTGTATTGTATTGTATTGTATTGTATACACCATTAGGCCGCGCACTAGCCACTGTGCCATCCTTGCTATTAAATAAAACTTCTTTGCTCTGTCATTTTACAAATTGAAGCCAAGGTGGCATTCATGTATTATATATTATTATTTTGTCTCATGATAGATTTTCGTTGAACACAAATACAATGATTTTCGGAAAAAAACTTACCCAGTGAGTTTGAATATCCTATCGTCACTGCTATGATTTATCCATGCACATCTTTAAAGTGCCTACCACTTTAACACACTTTTCCACTTTATTTATTCTGTGATATCGTCCAAAATACATCGTTTTGTTTTTAGAACCTTTTTGATTGAAATTTCACTTTTTTATTGGCTTTGAAAGACGGGAAAAGTGCATGGTTATATATATACTATTGATTCATAACCGAGCAATGGAGGGGATTGGGTTTGATACCGGGTTGACATCGCAAATTAATTTGCGTCGCTGTTTTCAAAGAACCATCTAGAATTGCAAAGCAGCAGCATACAGTGTCGTTAAATTCAATGAATTTATTTAGTTGAATGTAGGGACTGTCAATGAAAATTTGAACTTGTAATGCTTAATAATATTATTGTATTACCCTGTTTACATGTTCTTTCTTCATAGAATCGAAGAAAGCTATTCCCACAGCAGTCCACAGTTTGGTGTGAGGACATTGAAGGTGGTTATAGGATTCCACAAATTCTCAAAGGGAAGCCAAAACCTGAACTTCCAAAAACGAAAAGCTTAGTTCTGGTTAGTGCTTTTGAGAAAAGTTAGTTTGAACACGTGAATCATTGTGCCCATTACAAGGCCAGACCACAGAACCTGAGGGAATCCATTCCCAAGTCTTTGTGAATATTCAAGTGTGCCATTTCTTTGGCATATCCCACTTTATTTTGGGAAGTACGGTCATCTGGGTGATTGTTGTCCTGAGAAGGACTGTTTTATGGATAATGACATTGACTGGCATTTTAATATACCATCTATTGACATAACACATATATCACTTGACTCTGAAGATGACTTCCGCTCAGGTTGTTGAAACGCCAGTCAATGTCATCTTAAACAGTCCAGACTACACACACCAGGACTATCGAACTTCAGTTGGTTATGATATTAGATATAACTCCCTGGTTAAGACCATTTACAAAAATTATTATTATTGCAACTGAGGCAAATAGTATTGTTCTGGTGTTTATGCACACATGTATTTTCCTTGTCTCTCTGAGATAACAGTATTCTTAAGCAACAGCAAATCTTTTTCTTAATCCCATAGTCAAGTCCCAAGAACCTGCAAAAAGCAGAAAGTCCTAAACATGAGCATCAAGTATCAGAATTGTAAGTTACAGTCCAGTTACAATACAAAATGAACTGTGGGTGAAGCCTAAGAGATTCTGTAGATCTGCGACATCATCTGGGAACAGGAAAATATTGCAGCATGGCGAATTCCCTGATTTTGACGTAGATCAGAGAAAGCTAGGAGTATATTAAAGTTGTCAACTGTCTCAACAGCAGCTCAAGGCTTCACTTTAGCAGTTTATTCTTGTAACTATAAATTTATATGCTTTTGAAGGACAACATCAAACTTCTTAGTTACATTACACTTCACATGTACAATATGTGACATGCCAAATTATTTATTCGGCGTCATTTCTTCGTTTTCTTATTGTGCCTTAAATTTCCACTTTTCAAATTCAGTAGTGAGTGGCACATATAGCCATTTGGTCTTGAGCTCCTATGAGATTGTTGTGTCGTTGTAATTGATTCATGAGAACATAGAGGGGTTTTATGTGGCATCCAATTGTCCATCTCTCAAGTTATCGTTATCAGTGTGGTTAAAAAAAAAAGAATTGTGATGGGTGATTAACTATTTCACAAAAACGACATTTCTTCCCCTCAAGCGATGCTTGACGTTCCAGAAAAGTCAGGGATGACGTACAGTATCTGATGGGTTCTTCCGCATTTGGCAACTCATTCATACTTACATTTAGTGTGTGCTTTTTAACAAAGTTTGCTCGCAAGAATACCTCTTTGATTATAATATTGAATGAACTGTATCTTATGTGAAACTTGACGTTTTCGAAAATTAAACTGCAAAAACTCGAAATCACTCATTGGGTGTTTCAACTGCAGTTTTTCCATGATGGAAATTTCTCTCACGATGAAACTTTTCTCTTATCCAAATGAGTTGCTTTAATATTCAAATTTATAATTCATGTGTGAAGCCTGTTTGTTCAGTGTAGGAAATCGTATGAATTCGAGTGCGTTTCGTGATTTTTATGGACAATAGTGATATTGCTTTGAAAGTTCTCAAAATGCCACGAGTGCAATTGGAGCACTTTCGAAAGATCTCGATTTGTTATTTATTATACATGCAATCAGCAAAATGTTTCCATAACAACTTCCGTATTGCACACTATTACCTCTGTTGCACTCTATTTAACAATTAGTTACCTCAGTGTCAGCGAAAGTGATGGATATTTACCTCACCGCGAAGGGTGTTAAGTATATACCACACAAGTCAAACAAAAAGCAAACCAAAAAACTACTTTATTTTTGTAAAATGTGGTCGGAAATTTCAAGTCTCTCGAAATGCATGAGGAAGTTCCTACGGTTTGTTATTCATTATACACTCAGCAAAATGTTTCCATAACAACTTCCGTATTGCAACTGTTACCTCTATTGCACTATATTTAAGAATAATTTACCTCAGTGTCAGTGAAAGTGATGGATATTTAGCTCGCCGCGAAGGGTGTTAAGTATATACCACACAAGTTAAACAAAAAGCGAACCAGAAAACTACTTTATTTTTGTAAAATGTGGTCGGAAATTTCAAATCTGGCACGCCAGCTATTCGGAGGTGAATAATACTTGTCTAATCACCCCCGAATTAGCCAATCAGCGCGCGCGGAGAGCACCGTTCACTTCAGTGTTGTAAATACTCAAACCTTTTCATGCTTTCGTCATTGGCCGATCCGAAACATGATATTCTGCTGAGAATATAATAAACCAGCTAATTACAAGTTTTCTCTTTTCTCAGTATCTTGTTAGTCCCTTTGTTGTTTAATATAAATTTTATACTGTCGGTATAGTTTGACAAAAGTGATCTAACTTGACCAGCATTTTTTTTTCTTGTGGCGATAATTTCAGAGACCTTACAAACAAGTCCATATGGAAAACGTCCTTGCTTATAAAGCTAGTGGCAGCATCAAAAGGTAACTTCTGTGTAGGGTCCTTCATATCCTCTTTCCCTGGATAATCTGCCCTTTAGTTCTGAGCTGCCCTTCCAGGAGCTTTATTATATAGGTACTTTTTACTAAAAATCACATCTTCACCGCGCGCAATAAAGACCATTAATGATGAAATGGTATATGAAATGAATCATATATGAACTGCGGTTATGAAATCAAGTGAAGCTATGATCTTCGCAGTTATGAGAGCAATTTTTGCAATTGCGTAGAGAAGCCTGAAAAATTCAGGACTTCAACGGGGTTTGAACCCGTGACATCGCGATACCGGTGCGACGCTCTAACCAACTGAGCTATGAAGCCACTGACGTTGGGAGCTGGTCATTTGTGGGTTCCAATGGTCCCGTGAGGAATGAATCAATGATGAAATAACAAAATTATGCAATAAAAAGCGAGCTTGCCCTTTATTGTAAGATAATTTTGTGCGGTAACATAATTGTTCTCTACTACATTTATCATTTTTATGGCTCAATTTGACATTATCATGATTTGTTTTTCATAACTTTTATATATATATCGTGTTTCATGTTACGCAACATGCATGTTGTAACAGTTAGTGATCACTTTTTCGCCATTTCGAAGGGGAATAAAAGGAGTTGTTTTTAGCCTGAACATTTCATCAGTATCTCGTGCTGCTAGTATCCCTCTCGCTCGTTCGCTGTTCGCACTCGTGAAAGATACTAGGGACCTTTAGATCCATACTGAGCATGCGCATTAGGTTTGGAGGCCGACATTTTTCGAAGTCGTCGTCGTCTTCCGATCAAAAGGTCCCTACTAGCAACACTCGTTCGTATCCCCGCGCAGCCATGTTTATAAGAAAGTGACAGTAATATCGATTGTAACGGTTAAAGTAGGAGTGATTTTGAAAAACATTTCGTTATAAAAAACTGCGATAAAATATTTTCAAAAATACCAAACGCTAAAACGTTTTAAACAGCGACGACGTTTCGACGCAACGTTAGCGTCATTATCAAGTCAAAAAAGTGCAAAATGGAAATGCATTATAAATACTAACAACAATACTACATGTTAAACAAAAAGCGTAGCACGAATGGAATTCAAGCAGATTGCTTTCTTGCTAAGCTTTTTGTTTAACCTAAGTAATGTATTATTCTAGCTTCTGTGCCTTTAGTGTTTATAATCAAGTTTCATTTTTCACTTGGTAATGAGGTTAGGATAGCGTCGGAACATCGTCATCTTTTAGAACTGTTTAGCTTTTAGTATGTCTAAAAATATTTTATCGCAGTTTTTTTAAGGAAACGATGAAAGTGATTCGTTATTTTTTATTAAAGTCGTCAACAGAGTAGACACTCAAGGATCGCTAACAGATCGTAACAGTCCCAAATGGCGGAGAATTGAGGTACAGTGTACAAGTAGTAGCATTAGACTGCACTTCACAGCTACGTTAGCTCTTTTGTCAGGTGCCAAAACTCCTGAGGTCTTTTGTATTTATTTATTTATTTATTTATTTATTTATGTATTATTTGTTTATTTTGTTGTATAGGAAATCGTATTAACGCGAATTCATTTCGTGATTTGTGGGCAGGAGTGATGTTTTGAAATTTCTCGAAATCGCACAAGCCGTAGTGCAATTTGAGAACTTTCGAAACATCACGAGTGACCATGCACGCTACGAATTTATGCATAAGTCGTCACTGACCAATCAGAAACACGATGATCTGTTGCGTGTATAATAAAGGGAATTTACAGTATCAATTAACTTATTTGCGGTTCTGGTTTATAGTGAAAAGGTAGTGAACAACTTCTATCTTTTCAAAAATATATCTCCCCTCAAAACTAAACTTTTACCTTGTCTCGCGGATATTCTGAACTCGTTCCAACTCGCGTCGAATCGGTGGTACATATAACCTCAGAAATTGCGCAAGTTGTTAACTGGGAGCTCAGTTAAGCACGCGACGTTTTTGAGCCACGGAAACCGGAAGTTAACATTTTGCATGCCGGGACAGTCAGTGATTTCTTACAGATTTTCTAAGCTAATCGTCTCTAATAGAGCGGCTTTCATATGACCTTGAAAAATAAACGTAAAAACAGAACGTACACAAATTATGCCAAACATTTAATTGGCTTATCGAACAAAAACAAACGAGCGCGAATTTTCATTGGCTTAGCGAAAGCGGTTCTGGAAAACGTCATCTTTCCATGGAACTTTCTGAAAAGCTTCGCTTTGACGTCATTTGAAATGCAGTAATGTGATTGGGCAATCGAACTGTTGACTGCCCATATTAGGAGTTTCCTTGGCGGCAATAAGGAGAAGCTGTGTTTTAATCTTGCCAAACATTGGTCCGTGAAACAAATGGGCCCTTTGCATGAAACTGTCAAATGGTATAAAATCTGCCCTGTTAGATGGCAAGCTCCGCACTGGGACATCCAAAACAAAGAAGAGTCACGCTTGGCTGGTTGAAATCGCTTTGTTTTGGAGACTGTTGCATACTTTTGCCATCCAGTGTGGCGGATTTTGTACCATGTGACAGTATCGTGCAAAGAGCCCATTGCGAACACTTTTTCAAGGTCATACGAAAGTCGCTCTAATCAAGAGATACTTTGGGTATAAATGTGGTAGTATCAAGATAAGTTTAAATAGGAAAACAGCTTCCTTCCAGTTACCGTCATTTGTTAAAACAATGTCTCCCGCTAAGCACCCCAGTAATCATATGCAATTCCTTTTTACTAACAAAGGACCTGTTTTTTTGTAGAATTTGTTAGGTGAAGGTGGGTTGATGTCACCAAATCCAACCATCGCAGCTGAAGCAGCCAAAGTAAGACAACAGTTTAACTAGGGCGCTATCGCGTCTTGTGTTGTATCGCATCAGTCAGTTAGGCAGTGAGCAGACTCTGTTAAGAAGGAAGAAGTAGATCTACTGAGAGAGCCTGTGCACGCATAACGCATACCGTAAGCCATTAAAAACAAGTCAATTTCCTATTTATTTTTAGTATTCTAAGTCACTTCTATTTCCTCCTATTTTTGAAGGAAAACCACTTAATTCTTTTTTACCATGGCGCCTTGGCATGTGTGCAATAGGGTGATGTGGCAGCTGTTTGGTGCCATATGCAGTATTTCAACGATTAAATTGCCTCACGGCTTTCTTTTTGTCATCCACAAGTGCCAAACTTTTTGTTCGTATTTTTTCTTTTTCGTTTTCGTACGTTACACTTTTTTAATCACCCTTTG
>JALIRR010000548.1:15000-25000 GCA_023091755.1 Montipora sp. Colony 1 RG-2022 | reverse complement strand
CTCATCTCTGTGGTTTGTACCTTTTTATCTAACTCCTCTGTCAGTGTCCATGACTCTCAGGCGTATTGGAATATGGAGATGACTAGTGAGCGCTGCAATCTTTGACCAGATTGTGATGTTTCTGGCATTCCGTATAGGCCTTAGTCTCGCCAATGCTGCAGTAGTCTGTGCTATGTTCAAGATATAAAAAAACATCTTGCGTGAAATTCCCAAATGAATGTTTTTTACCATAACGTGAGCATACAACAGTTAATCGAGGAGATTTTAGGTTCACACTGAAATTAGGTTGACAATCAGAAATGTATCAAATGATGGTTTGAAGACTGATGGAAGTAAGTTACGAGAGGGTATAGTGTGTTATCACGTGACGTCACGGCGGTCATGTTGTTGTACCCAACTAATCCTCCGGGAAATGAGCTCTATTATCACGCAAACGTTTTCTTTTGTTTCGGTGGAAAAACAAGGTTACTGATCACGTGAGTTAAAACACTCTGTTGAATCGTGATTGTGTTCGTTACATCCATTATTCTTCAACTCAGAGTAGCAGTAAACCCCGTCTAACAGTCATCAGGCGACAGCCTTTCTATCGCGGCTACGTTACTTTACGGGCATTTCTACCAAATTGATCTAGCTGTTGGTTATTTTGCTAGCATTGTACAACGCAAATAAATCCACCTTATTGAATGGTTTAACATATAACACGCGCGGAAATTTGCAAGGAAAAATACGAGCATCATGCAAAATGTCCGCACGTGTTATATTGTTAAAGCTTTTAATAAAGGATTTATTATTTCACTGTTACCCCATTTTCTATTAGTTTGGCTTCTTGGTGCATTGACTGAGAGTCTTATTGGTATTTCGGGCTTGTTTTCATACCAAACAGAAGCGTTGCCCCTGTCTCTCATTACTCTTTATGGTAAGCTCTAAAGTGAAAACTCCCTTTGTTTATCATTTTAGGAGCCAGGGATCTCTTCAAGGTTTTAACTCCCGAAGAAGTATTTGACATATTGGAAACACTGTTGTGGGATCACGCTAATAAGGTGAGGCTGGAAATAAAGTGCGTCTTTTTGGGACTTCTGTGTCAAATGTAATAAATGTTGCTTATCACTAGTGAGGCGAGCAGAAGAATAAGCAACACGCACAGGCGCACTAACTTGCAATTAATTGACCATTTTACAGTTCTGTGCTCAGTTACCAGGCCTTTGAATGAAAGCGAGGCTGAAGTTGACCTTGCCTTTATACAAACCTCATCTCTTTTCTTATGTAAATCATGTTGTTAGAATGCTAACGAGTTTCTATTTACATAAGAAAAGTAGTGAGGTTTGTATCAAAACAAGGTCAACTCCAGCCTTGTTTTTATTCAAAGGCCTGGTAACTGAGCACAGAAGTGTAAAATAGTCTATTTGTGTCGTTTGTTCAAATTACTAACTACGATACTGAGTGTGCGCAACTTGCTTGGGATAAAGGGTCTGTGCAAAGAAATTTAGCCAAATTCAGCGACTGGGAACTGACAACCAAATCAAGCGGAACGTTAAAATAACCACTTTAAACATTGAAGGCAGACTTGGATAAAACAGCAAATACAAAAGGAAGCAGGGATGAGCAGAAATGAAGAAGATTAAAATGGATTCAATTGGGGTTTTAAAAACTGTTGAGCCTAACAGTTTTTCAATGTTTATAATAGGCCACTTCGGAAAATACCATAATACTCTTTGTTTGTCCCCTAAAAATGTTGCATGAGCATTGTTTTTGTTTTCTCTTGGGACCATTGTAAGTCCCAAGAGAAACTGAAAACAATGCTTATGCAAAATTTGGGGGGACAAACAAAGAGTATTATGGTATTTTCCGAAGTGGTCTATTAAATTATGTATGCTCAACAGACAGCATTTTTTTGTCACTTCGTTTGCTTTGATTTGTGTTGTATAGCGAGTAGGGGCGCGAGCAATTGACTTCACGGCCGCCATGTTGGTGTCCCCAAACAATGAAATGGCGGCCATGTTGGTGTCCCGATCCAATCCTCCGTGAATTGAAAGCTATTATTATGCTAACGTATTATTATGTTTATTATTGAAAAACATGGCTGTTGATCACGTAAGTGAAACCCAAGAATTGGTAAAACAACACAAAATAAACTGCACTGCCGTGATTTAGCCCTTGGTGTCACGTCGCTGGTGAAAACAATGCTTTGAGATTATCAGAATAAGAGGAATGAAATGTTCTTTGCCATAAAGATATTAACGTAGCTTACAATAACAATGTTTAACAGATGCTGTTAAAATAACCTAAGGAGCTGACAAAAGAACTTTTGTTTTCATCCACCGACATGATGGCAATAATGCAAGATGAAAACCACCTATATTCAGAAATGTCGCCGTACTTTGCATATTTTAGGGTCGATGTCCATAAAGTAGGTCAAGCTTAACCAAAGTAAAATTTTCATCGTTCGTTGCAAAATGGAATTTTCAGATGTGGCATGTGCAGTCTTGGCATTGGCATTCTATTCTCAATTTACATGCATCTGACGAGAGACTCTTTACGAACTCACAAAATGACCCAGTTGGCTTGATAGCTTAATTGGAAGAACACTGCACCAGTATCACAAGGTCTTGGTTTCAAATCCGGTTAAAGCCTGGATTTTGCTGGCTTTTGCTACTGCTCGTGTAACTACATATCAAGTGACATTTTTGGGGTGCGGGGGGTCGAGGGTTCAAGGTGCCTCTTGTCCCGCAACCTCTCTTTGAAGTCTTCTAAATTCACTGGGGTACCCCTCCAGCGCAAAATATCATTTTGTTATACCTACCAACGCCAGCATTAGGGCTACGGTGGTTAAGAGGGAATTTTTGTTTTAAATTTCAGTGTCCACCATTTTCAGAACATCGGCAAGCGGTTAATTAAAGCTCACCCTGTATCTGGAAGTTCGTCATGCTTCTTGCGAATTTAAAATTGTTCTGGTACACTTATTGGTAATTCATGAGGGTGATAACCAATAGAAACACAGTATTGAGGTCACATGTATACCGCTACAGACCCCAGTAAATGTCTGTTATCTTTCGTCAATAGGCCACTTTCCAATGGACCTTTTTGCAGATACGGCGACCATTTTGATTTCTATTGTTTCAATAGCTATTATGGGATGCCCAGGGGGCAAATACATATTAATTTGCCCCCTGAGCATCCCACAATGTCTTTCGAAACATTAGAAATCAAAATGGCCGCCGTATCTGCAAAAAGGTCTATTCTCAAAGCCTTCTTTTCAGGGAGACCAAATCTTTGGTCACAAATGTTTGTGGTTAAAGGATTGAAACTCGTTTTGAAAACGAGGCTAAAGCACCGAGTCCGAAAATGTCCTATCTTCGTTGGCTTCTAACTTGTGCAAGGAATGTGGTACATAGAATTCTACAATATTGAGAGAGTTACACGTTTGATTTAGGAGCTGAGAGCTAAAGTTTCTGAAGCGCTTTCATCCCTGGATTTGCGACAGAGGGCAAGCCAACTAGTTTTACGGTAAGGAAGAAGTACGACCATGCATTAATTATTGTCGCTTTACCGTTGTTTTCTGAGCTTCTTTCCAACATATCATCATGACTTCATTCTCCTATTCAACGAGAGAGAAAGGGCAAAGTCTTTCGTTTTTGCGTTGACATGGAAAGTAGAACAAGTTATCATTGAATTTAAACGCTTTGGCTTTTAGAGCGAGTTTCAATCGAGTGTCGTAAAACTAAAACCAAAGTAATTACTTTGGCCAATCAGAAAGGACGGGGACAATCCAGTAAACCAATCAAAACTCGAAGTAATTACACGTAGGCAACACAAAGCGCGGGAAAATGTGCACGCTCGAGCCACGATTGGTTTTGGTTTCACTTCTGATTGGTTGAAAAAGTGGGAGAACTTTGAACCAACCGCTGAGTGAAGTAATGCAAAACCAAAGCCATTGACCGAATGCAAAAATGGCCGCCAACAAATTATTCTTTTGTCTTTGTGTTACGTAGCCTAACTAGCCTCGTTTTACGGCCCAAATTCTTTCAATTTTACGCGTGTGAACGAGGCTAGTTAGGCTAATTAACACAAAGACGAAAGAAAAATTTGTTGGCGGCCATTTTTGCATTCGGCCAATTCTCTGTTTTCGAATTCCCCATAATACACTTTGTTTGCCCCCCAAATTTTGCATAACTGAACTATTGTTTTCAAATGCTCTTGGGGACACTGCATATTCCCAAGAACATTTGAAAACAATGGTTTATGCAAAGTTTGGGGGGAAAACAAAGTGTACTATGGGGAATTCGAAAATAGAGAATTCGCTAATTACTTTCGACACTCAATTGAAAACCTCTCTAGGAGGAGGCACAAATGATCGCGAAAATAGTGCCACAGCGTACTTAAGAAGGGTCGAGGTCGACACTTTTATCGGCGAAAGACAATGGCTTCGCACGCTCTGCATTCGCGTTTTCACATTTCTTTCACGGGCTCTGCTTAAGAACGTCGTCCTCACATACCCCGACCAACGCCCCTACACCACCCCCTCTAACATATCTTGTCAACGGTGTTCATTAGACGACTTGAAGATCCCGCCGAGGAAGTTAGAGCACGTGCAGTTATTTCATTGGTAGGTACAAAACAGCCTATGTTTATGAATTGTGACAATTGTTTTCCTTTTGTATATATATATTTGTGATCCTTAGAGTAAAGATATCGTAGATGTCTGTCATGTTTATTAATGTACCAAGCATTCATAGCCTTAATTCTTCTTCCAGTGGTTGACGGTCTATAAGTTTGCCTCTTTTACATAGTGCACGCGGTTCGAACCTGAAAAAAAAATTAGGTTCTAGACCTTTATTTGGAGAGGTTAAGTACGCGTGTACACTGTAAGGCCTGGTTTTCACTAGCGACGCAAGCATGAGCACAACCAGCACACGCAGGCGCATTTACGTGTTGTTAATTAGTGTTTATTCACCCTTGTCACACGGCGGCCATATTGGCCCACGCCAAGCCTCGCAGTGGAATCCATGGGGGTGAGGCTTGGCGTGGTAAAACAAAGCATTTTTGGTCTCCCGGGACAATATGGCCGTCGTGTGACAAGGGCGAATTATTCGAACAAAAGGCTCTAATAAACTAAAAGCTACTGAGTTTGCGTATGCTTCTTGTGCTTATGATTGCGTCGACAGTGAAAACCAGGCTTTAAAGGTCATCGGGGACTCAAGCACCCGACGAGGAATTCTCACTTTGATTGAAATATAAATATACATATTTGAAGTGCGGGCTATGGACGAAAGAGAGCTGAATTGATCCTCTGACTTATCTTGGCAATTTAAGCCGTCGTCTCTTATTGACACGTGACGATTTCAGGTGGCTCCAACGGGATTCGGACCCATGACCTCTGCTGTCTTTAATGTAGAGTCAATAGGCCATTTCCGAGTTCATGTCTGCCTCCTCTTCAAAGCGAGTCTAAGTGCGAAGAATTAGTTTTCATTCATATGTAAAGTAGAATTAATTACCATCACGAAAACTTCGCACTTAGACTCACTTTGAACAGGAGGCAGACTCGAACTCGGAAATGGCAAATTGCTTTAAGTGTCCAGATGAGTTCGGAGATGACTTCTATCTTTCATTTTGACTTTTCTCATTGAACTGACGTGTTATTCATAGCAGTTTATATTGCATGAAAGTTACGTTTTCTAAGACCACGTTCTTATACCCTTCGTTGTCATTGAGGGTCAATTTTAAACAATCAATTGAAACATCTTTGAAGAAAGTAAATTCTTCCCAGAAATAGTCGATCGCTAAAGATTATTCCTAAACATGTGCATCCATTTTTAAATTCCTTTTTTTCTTGATTTTTATGCGTTTTAACGTTTCAGGCTACTTTAAGAATGAAGGGGGTCAAGGAAATGAAAGCTCTTCTGGACATACTAGAACTGGACTCCAGTGTGTATGTTAGAATACAGGTGACTGAGCTACTTGGTTTTAATCCCGGGCGGATGCTTGTCGGATTAATTTATTGAGCCCCTAAAGGAGACCAATTTGGGCTTGGCACATCATTTTTGACCCTAAAAGAGACCATATTTAGAACATATTAGGTAAATATATATTTTAAGACTTCTTCGCGTGCAACCATAAAGGAGACCATCACGGCTACATATGGGCTACATATGATGGCGTTTTGCCCAGAACACCCTAAGTGAGACCAATATCCGAAATTGATACCCCTAATCGAGACGACGAGCACCCCTCCCCTTTCATAATGCGAGTTACCCCCTCCTCCCTACCCCTCCCTCCCCGGGAGCCTTAATCCAAAATGTTTCATTCCATACTTTTGAATTTCATCCAAATATGCTGTTGAATATTCGCGGAAATAGTTGAATGCGAAACTGGGCAAAATTGACACGAAGGAGTTACTGAACACGTGTTTGAATTGACGTCTTTGACCCATCAGGTTGTGAGAGCGTTCGGAAACATGGAGTGGAATGATCCAAGAATTCTTCGAAGTCTGAAGGAGCGCGAGAGAGGTGAAGGGACATTGGCAACGTAAGAGGATTTTTTTTGTTTTGTTCGTTTCGCCTGTGTCTTGCTTAACTATAATAGTTTTCGACTATTAGATAAAAACAGTAGAATAAGAAAAAAATTTCTTCTGCAATGGAAAATCGTGTCAGTGCGACACCTCAGATAAGTGAGCCCTTTTTAATGAGCACACTCAGTGGTGTTTATCTAGAGTAATTAAATATAAGGACATTTGTTTCAAGTTGTTTTTGTCATTGCTTGATTTAAGGCGCCAACAAGAACTCAGTACTGTACTTGTTGCTCTTTTTGGACGCTCTCGTGTTAATCGGCGGTCGACGGCGGTCTGACAATTGAGAAGTGTTCGTCAAGGTACATGTCTAAACCGCAATTCCAAATTACAAAGAAAAAAGACTATGTAGAATTTCAAGGATATTGAATTCGTAAATATTGCATTTCTGTTGCTACTTCCACCGGATGAGTGGCAATATTTCCTTGGAGAAGCCTGGAAGGAGAGAGAGCACCGAAACGTGGAAATTGAATGATGTTTTTGTAGTCCATTTTAGCTATAACGAAATACTGGGGTTTGAAAAACCTTGTTATTTCCAAATCTCGTTTTCCCCGACCTGTTTTCGTATGAATCTATATTCAGTTTGTTACAATGGTGTTCCTTTTCAGGGAAGCGAGAAAAACTCTTGCATATCTTTCAAGGTGAAGTACTTCCTTTTGTATTGATTTTAAGAGTTTTGGTATCGAAAACATGCACGTATAGCTTCGTCCCGATCTACTGATTTAATCCTTGCTCGAATGCCGTGAATGGCATCTGTCTTCCGTGTCATCGAAAAGCAAACCCCTTCGCGACATTGCTAGCAACTCAAGCCAATGTTCAAGGCATGCACTTGGCACTCGCTTCATTTTTCTCACCATCGCACAGGTCGCTTGTTTATCCGCTGAAGGCTTTATTTCTTGCACTTGGTAACCGGCTAATTGTGTTCACTTCAAAAGATGACTGACAGGTTCATAAGGTTATTTGTATTTGTAGCATAGTTTTATATTTATATTTTCGTTTAAAATTAAGTACCAAAAGTAATGTAGCAATTGCTTTGTTTTTGCATTACTAGACTTCGTAATTTGCTCGGAATTTTCGCGGGAAATTCTCATCCAGTGAGCTTGACTTGCTCTGCGCCCATTGTGATTGGCTTGAAAAATTTCCTGTTTTTTAATTGACGGTTGTCATTTGAAAACTCAAGCCTTGCTGGATGTCTTGCATTATTAAGCCACTTGCATTCTTTCTTAATTCGTTTAAAAACGGGCTTTGGAAAGTCTAATTTTTCACGTCATGTTCGTCCGTAAAATTTCACGGTCGAATAATTACAAAGTCAAATAGGCAAAGGACAGAAAAGGAGCAAACTCACAAAGACGTTGAAGACAAAATTGCTTTTGTGGTGGAGGAACTAAAAAATTCAAAGACATCACCTCTCGTGGAGGCATATTTCAATTTCCGTTTTTTGCAAGTCATCATATCGAGTCTTTGGGAAATGTGTCCTTAAGTACGTGCCTACTATTGTTATTGCGCATACGTTCTACGCATCTCGAGATACTGGGGTTTCCTATCGGTGATGCTTATTGATACAGTGATATTTTTTTTGCGCGGTTTAAAACTATGCGGAGAAAGTAGATCTTAGTAAGTACTCTTGGTAGCCAAAAAGAAAATTGGGGGTAACCATGCATTTTTGAGAGATAATCAAGCTTCAATTTGAGAAAGAACGTCATACATTGCTTTGTATTTTAAAGCTTTTTACAAATATTATTCATCTATTATCTTTGAAAAATGCGTGGTTACCCCCAATTTTTTTTTTTTTTTTGAATTTCAATAACACTTGTTAAGATCTACATTTCCTGCATAACCATAAACCGGAGCAAATTAAAATACCTTTGAATTAGGAGGCACCGTCCTTAAAAAGTCCTTGGAAAGTCCTTGAATTTTTGGTCCAAAAACGGGTACGAACCCTGAAATTTAATTTAATTTTCTTGCAGATTTCCATCGACCAAGTAAAGAATTGCTCACAGAACAATTTCATCCCAGACCTAGAGTAGCTATGTGCATGTTCAACCTTAACCAAGTCTGAGAGGGCATGGGAATCTTGGTTAGAACGTTGTGTTGAAGCATTTTTTTAACTTCAATGGTTCTTTATTTTTGAATTCCTGTATCATAGTATTATTGTACATTTGAGAAAAATTGACAAAAGGCCTATTTTATTGCATTAAATGTATTGTAATGAAGAATGGACAAGTTTTATGATTTTCTTTAGTTGAGTCGAAGCATGGGTTTGGCTGCTATCCCGTTTGTAATTCCGGTATTTGTCATTTTGTTTGGCCAATTTCGACTAACTACAGTACTTTTAGTGAGGCAAGTCACAAGAAGTCACATAAGATAGTCAAACGTATATTCAAGGCTGATACATACTGCTACGCATTTTTGCGGGAAAGGGCAAGCCGTTCTCTTAGTTTCAGGAAAAGTATAAGGGGGACACGGGGGTGGGGGTGGGGGAAGATATATGGATGGGGATTAAGGGGTGGATATGATGCAAGTCTTTCAGATGCGGTTCCAACTATTTGCATACCCCAAGACGGCAAAAATAGTGACCAAAGCAAAGGAACAGCGACACAGGGTTTTCGACAATTTCATAAAGTAGCGGACCTATATCTGAAAGCACCGGACCGTGAGATCATTTGGTGCGCAGCAATTTTCCCTTTCGTAAACAAGCGATGCCATTTGGACGAGGAAAAAATTTACTTCATATAGCACTAGATTAGCTGCGTATGTCACTTTGAATTAAAAAAAAAACTGAGAAAAAACATAGGAGAAGTTGATCGAACGATGTCGAATTCGATTCAATGGATTAAGGGCTTATGCTCCTAACCTCTACACTACCGAAACAACGACTTCAAGAATTGCAATTTTAAAGTATTTAAATGAAGCTAATCCTAACAATTTATTGAAAGCTAACCGGATTAAAAAAGGCTTGGTTACTAAGAATGGCAGCGACCGTCAAAAATGGCATCGCTTCTTTACGAAACGGAAATTAGCGGCGGCGCAAGACGCCTTGCAAGCGCCGAAGGCGCAAGCTACCAAGGCTAGCGGGGTCTAGCTGTCTCCAGTGTTTCTGGAACCCAAGAATTAGTTTCCCAAGCAAGGCTAGAGTTCACACAAATTCTATTTAAAGAGTAAGTAAAACAAAAATTATAATAAAAGAATAAAACAAACTCCTCAAATACATTGGCATCAAAGTACCGGACTTCGAGTGGCAACGACCGGATGAAAAGTCCAGCCTCCGGCCTCAAACGAAAACCCTGAGCGACCACAATAAGCGCACTCTGAAATAATTCAAATCTTTATTTTTAGTCATCTCTATAAAATCTGTCAAAATTTCACATTGCAAGAAAGTTTATTATAAATAAATAAATATCCATCCTCTATCTTGGTCCCAATTAAATCACATTTTGT
>JALIRR010000548.1:7500-10000 GCA_023091755.1 Montipora sp. Colony 1 RG-2022 | reverse complement strand
TGTCAAACCAATAAAATTGGCAGACTGTCTGAATTCAGTTTGCTGTGCACGAGTAAACAAAAGTTACTTTTTTAAACAGATGCGGCTAAAAAGTTTGGTCGAGCAACAATGTTTGTAAGCCCTTGTCTATTATGTCTGTTCAATCAAGCCATGTCTTCTTCATTAAGTCGGATTCTTTTTGAGATGGTCAGATAATTTTCTTATTGAACATGCACGATAACACCTGCTCCATTTATAGACAATAAATGGAAATATAAAATTGCGCCCCCAAATAAAATTTATTTGAAAAGGTTTGGTTTTTTTTTACCTGTGTCATCTTTTCTCTATTAGCTTTCGGGTTAAGAGGCGCTTCTGTTAATAAGACAGGATGTTCCTCCGGAGCGACACGCAGCTCGTTGTAAAAGGTGTGATGCCAGATCTGAGAAATAAACGAAAATGCGTCAGACTGTAATTTCGACCATATTTTAACACTGTAAAATCGTAGCCTACCTTCTCCATGTCATCCCAGTTGGTTACTATGCCATGTTCGATGGGATATTTCAGTGTCAGAATACCTCTCTTGCTCTGAGCTTCGTCACCGACGTACGAGTCTTTTTGACCCATTCCAACCATCACACCCTGATGTCTTGGACGGCCAACGATGGAAGGAAAAACTGCTCGAGGAGCATCGTCTCCGGCGAAACCGGCTTTGCACATACCGGAGCCATTGTCCACAACCAAGGCAGCAACTTCTTCATCGGCCATTTTTTTATTCTGTGATTTTTATCCCGAGCGGAAATGACATCAAATGTAAGTCTGACTTCTGTGAACGCGTAAATATGTTGTAGCTGCGTTACGGTTTAAATAAGAGAACAAAACGCTTCTTATTCTGATTGGTTGAAATGATCCACATCATGCATGCAAAGGTTACCTGCAGATCTTATTTGACTTCATTTTTATTTAAGAAACATTGCTCCGAATTTTCCTTAAAACTCGGCGTTCCAATATGCAATAAAATTATACTTAACCCGTATGATCGAGCAGGGGGTAGTGTTTTTATTCAAGATATGCTGGCAATATATTTTTCGAATTACCTGACTCTCGCCGCAGACGAATTCTGAGGCAATGTGGACTTTTTAACCTAATATGGGCATATTTACAACTGAGGTCTTTCCCACCCAGACATCGCATCACAGGTGGCATATGAAGACACGCCGATTCAACTACACAATTCGTTGGCTTTTTTAACTATTTCACTTCCAACTTAGTCTTGTTTGATACGAACTAAATGACAGTTTCCTAAAATACGTTTTTATAAAATACCGAAGTTCTTTATATAAGGTTCCTGAGAAGAACGGTGCAATAGCTTTTATCAGCAAGAACTTGGACACTGGCTGGCAGAAAGTTATCGAAATTTATTATGGAACTACGAGATACTTCGGGTTGTTTTGCTATGTTAAAATCACCGGCCTTCTTCTTTTTCCTATTCTTTTTAATCTTTGATATAACGTAAAGCCAATTTTTCAGCTCTTATTTTAGGCATGATTTTGTCAAAATATGGTTCAAGTTTGTCTTTTTCGTAAATTCTCGAAGGCCGTGATCGTTCTGGCAACGAGGTGACGAGTACTTCCTCAATTATAGAGCGGTCGACTCAAGATAAGAAACGTCATTCAGGGAGACATTATTGTTTGAATTTTAAGAACAAATGTCCCACCATGTAGCTTCCTTCATTTTTGTGCCAATTTTATGAATTCCTTGTCGGGTTATAATAACGAATTTTGTATTCAAAGTGAAAATGTGAATTCAAGAGTTACGTGAAGTCTTGACGGATGAATGCACACTTCATGAAGAACAATATCGTTCCTTTGGAATATCCCTCCCCGAGCACTTGTTGTCAGACTTGACAAATATCGGTTTTTAAAAATGCTACATCTATTTGGCTCGTTGACATAATTCGTGTTCGTGCAAAACCCTGGTCGTTTCCGAGGTCCATTGAAAACCCAAAAAATGGAGAGTTAACTACTTCTATGATTTGACGTATCGTCTTTGTTTCCACAGTTGTTTATGTAAATATTCAGGTACTTCAAACATTAATATTTCACCTCTATGGTCAAGCTACACTTAGATTGATTTTGTAAAGGAAATAAGCAACAAAATCATCTTGTCATTCCAGATTACCCTAACTTTGTGATCCAGTTAATTATAAGTTTGATACGTGATTGAAATGAAAGAAACGCAAAATCATCTCTTTTTTTTTTTTTTTCCTTAGTCTCTCGGTCGGAGTAATCGGTTTCGATGACTGGAAACACGGCCAGTCATTGGAAGAGTGTGCCGTTGAACTTTTATAGAAACTAGGGGAAATATAATGAAAGGGGTGATTAATTTTTTATTTTCAAGGTCTTAACTGAGGGCACTCACCAATGGTCATAAGTACAGTTGTGTTGACATTGTTCGTTGTAAACTCCATTGCATGTTGAAATTGCATGGAGTGCGGACAGGGGAATTATACGATCACGTGAGC
>JALIRR010000547.1:97500-107500 GCA_023091755.1 Montipora sp. Colony 1 RG-2022 | reverse complement strand
ACAATAATACTACCAAAGTAATGCCTAATAATGACGAAGTAATGCCTAATAATAAAAAGTCATGCCTCATAATAAAAAGGAATGCCTAACAGTAAAAAGTAATGCCTAATAATAGAACGCAATGCCTAATAATGACGAAGTAAAGCCTAATAATTACGATTTAATGCCTAGTAATACAAAGTCATGCCTAATAACAATAGAGGAATGCCTAATAATGAATAGTCATGGCTAATAATAACAAGGCAATGCCTAATAACAACAGAGTAATGCCTAATAATAGTATAACAATAATTTTGGCGGATTTGGCACCTCATAGGGGGTCAAAGACGTGCGACCACGTGATGTAGTAGGATCCAGTTTTCCACAAGAGCCTCTGGGCCATGGGACTCGATGGAGAAGAGAACCTCCGTCCAGCACGTACTGTATGTTCCCTTCAGGTTGCGTCTTAGCCTCTGGTGTAAGCTTTGCCCATAGTGCATCTGCTAATGATGGCTTTGGTGGCTGCCTTAACATAAATGGGTAGTCGAAAAGAGCTGTGGGATATATGCAGAGCTCGTCCTGAAATAAGGTCAACTTGTACTTGTACTCAATCTTTACGAAGGACTTGGATGCTATAGTGACTGTCTGGGCGCTTCGTTTGAACGAGTAATCTATGGTTAACGTTCCCTTCACTGACGCTAGAATCTTCTCCCCGACGCTCTTGGCTGTGTCAGCATTGACATTACTATCAGCGTTTACACCATTCATGATGTTCCTTAGGGTTGTGAGTAGCCAGAGCACTGAGGATGGTCATTGCTTCCTTCATTTCTCTTGTTTAGACATATCTTTGTTCTGTTCTCCAGAATAAAATTAACTCCTGTCAGCTTTTGCATGATGTTCTTTGTTTCGGCACACGCATAAATGCAGGCATAGCTAACAGTCAGATAAGACGTTGCTAGTCCGTTAGGCCCCTCCCTCTTGTCAAGCCTCCACTGGTTTTCACGCTTCTCAAAAGAACCTGTTCGACGACTACTATAGGTCTATCGATAATCCGGCCCAAAATCGATCACTTCTTCTTGCTACGTGAAATCTTGGTAGACATCCTTGTGGTCGGTACGGAGGTCTATCATAGCTGAGCCTTGTTGAGTCATCAGAAAAACTTTCCTTTTGGTATGCTTAGGATGTCTTCAATCGCATATTTTTCTTTTTAATATCCAAACTCAAAGTTTAAATATAAACAAAATTCCTTCACTGTATTGGAAGGGAATTACTCTAGACTTTTTAGTTTTCAAATTGAACTAAAGCCCAAGATTTGCAGGACATACACTTTCTCTGTTAGTTCATAACTGGATGAAAACATTTCCTTCGGTTTTGATGCGATTCTTGGACATTTTGCTTTAAATTATGAGGGAAAAAAGATGAATTTACGAATGAGTTAGGACAAAAAAGAATATTACAATGTAGAGCGCGAAGCAATGAGTGACAACTCATTGCGAATACGTGTTTATAACATAAGGGCAGAATTTTCTTGTCACTGTCGAGGCACAACAAAAACCATTTGGGCAAGCGGATTAAAAAAGCACTTGTTCTCTCGCATTTTAGAGGAAAACAAACAAACAAACAAATCAACTTTTTCTTTATGTCCAAAAGAGTACAGATAATTGTTATTTAATTCCAGTTGACAATAAAAATTCGATTTTCATTCCTGAAAAAAGGAAGAACCGATTAAACCACCTTTTAAAATTACGCATCCACTTTAAATAACGCATCCGTAAAAATAACAAACGGTTTAGTGTCCAAGGAAAGACTTTGTATGCTAAGTATGAGCTATTACTGGTATTCTGTTTTGCCGTTGTCGTTCTCTTTCGCTCAGTCCTTTCGTTTCTGTTCTAGACATATGTCCTCCAGGCATCATGTAACCTTATCAGCGCTTCTAGAGACCAAAAATTGCAATACAGAGAAAAAAGCGACTCTAAGCAAATTAAAAATAAACACTCAGCTTTAAGTTTACATCCCGCCGATGCTTGACTTGAATAACTGCGTAGCCACCAGTGTGGACCAGAGATATCATGATATGTCAAACTGGATTGAAACCAACGAAAAATGCAGAAAGAAAACATCATCCAAACCATTTTCCACCTGAACACGAAAAACTTTTGTTGATATATAGTATGGCCGTGTAGCCGCATCGAGCACAGAAAGCGCGCGAAAAATGAAGCCTCGCTTATGTTTAGGTGAGTTCACCTACGTTGAGCCTGCAATCCCATCGAAAACCAGTACCTGGTCAGTGGTCAACTTGAGAAAAACAGCTAACCTCGGTGAGCTTCAGCTTGAGCCCGCGATATGGTCATGTGATACTGGTCAGCGGATA
Source organism: Montipora sp. Colony 1 RG-2022 (assembly GCA_023091755.1). Taxonomy (NCBI): domain Eukaryota; kingdom Metazoa; phylum Cnidaria; class Anthozoa; order Scleractinia; family Acroporidae; genus Montipora; species Montipora sp. Colony 1 RG-2022. Next base: position 105,150 of record JALIRR010000547.1, on the reverse strand, counting down.
CCTTGTTCTGACAGGTGTCAGTAAATCAAAAGATGGATGTCCAATATCAAAGATGTCTGCTGTAAACTACAATCCTGGAACCGTAATTATGGAGAATAACAACTTCGTATCTCCCGTAAATGTTGTGTTTTACGACGAAATCTGTTTACAATTGTTTTAAAAGGTCGAAGTGCTATACGCGCGATTTTCTAAACGGAGTTTCATTCCTTTAACCAAAAAACTCGAAGACGTGGCAACATATTCGGAGTTCGATGTGTTTTGTTCAAGTTATTGCTGAAATCAGGCTCAAATAAGGCCGATCGCGATCTATATATTACTTTTGGGTAATCTCGCAAATGATAATGTTGGAATGTTTACGAAATGAATAAGAACGAGATGCTTCCGTGAAGCATACACTGGGTTGCCTGTGGTACGTGTTACAGAGAATCATAAGGCACTCAATTGTGTGGTATTGAACTACAGCATTCCAGGCTCTGAAGAATAACAAATAAAAGAGAAGCGAGAAACATTGGCTTCTGGGCTGACATGTTGATAATTTTCAAGTTCCCTCACAACTTCTTTTCACCACAAGTTTAAGCGTGCCTTCTGAGCATCTGACAGCTTTGTAAAAGTTCACTGAATTTAACCCTGTCCTGCGGGGTTAGAATCAGGATGGGAGACCAAAACAATATACCCCTCATAAAACAGAAGCATCGGACCGAAAATAATATTAACGCTAACAAATGCGAACAATGCGAACTCAGCAAGGTACAGATTTTGTTAGTTTGCTTTAAGCAAAACAAATATTGATGCAAAAGTAAATAACTATTGATACACAGCTTTTAGAAAGAGCAGAAGAAAGTTTCCGGGACGGTCGATCGAGAATAAAATATTTACGACATGAAAACATTAATTTTGAACTGTGAATATAGAATATAAAAAGTTACGATCAGCGACAAACATTTTGGGAGATTTTTGCTATGTTCAAATAAATCGCAAAATCGAATATTCAGCGGGCGCCGTGATTAAGTTACCGCGGCATGTTTACTCGCCAAACAGTGAAGCATCTGTGTCAAATGATGGCAAGACACCGGGTTTTTGTAAGTTTCTTTTTCTGTCAAGTGTTATAAAGTTTGACAATGAAATGAGCGAAGTCAAAACAAAGATCACAATCGCCCAACTCTTGAGGTTCACAATTTGTTTACGCAAAGTCAAAATTTACTCTCCAAGACGCGTACGACGTTATTTATCACCGGGTAATTCCATCATTTTGGAAATAGCAGCTACTTTATTATTCATCTGCGTCACAATTTTTCACTGATTTTGGGGCTCATTTTGTTGAAACTCAAGCACGCTTCCAACAGGCCTGTGAACCCTTCCAGCTTACAGAGCAATACTAAAAAAATTCTCTCATATCACATTTCAACCTTAAGCTCGAAAATTCAATACACAACATGATATTATAATTCACAAAGGCAGGAAATACCACAGAATCCTTTTCCAGCGAAAAATTTATTGAAACAAACAACATATTTGCTCTTAGAGGCGAAAACCTCTTCCTATTTCATTGCGTGCGTGAAGACAAGAAACTTAATCGTGTCAAATTACCATGTACTTCAGGTTTCCTGAAGAACCTTTTCCTTGAATAACAAGAAAATGATTTTTCTTTTATCATAAAAACTATCCAGTTAAGCTCGCATATCATAAAACATGATGAATTCATAAAGGCCACCTTTTCCAGCGAACAACTTTTTGAAGCAAACAACATATTTGCTATGAGAGGCAAAAACCCCTTCTATTTCATTACGTGCGTGAAGAGAAGAAACTCAATTGTGTCAAATATGCGCAATATTGCAACAAACTAAATTTCAGGATCAAACCGTTTCCATGAAGAACCTTTTCCTTGAATAATGAGGCACAAAATAGACGACAAGCTTTCTTTCAAATAATTCTTGGCTGTCACATTTCCAATTATGTTTTTACTAAAGACTGTGCGGAGTTGATCACAGATCCACGTAAGGTGTTCGACTCGTTCTCTGTCTTTGTTGAACCCATAAGTTACCAGAGAATTTTCCATTTGGTTTCAGTGTTCTACATAACAGCACACTTGGTAACATATTAATACAGCTCACTTTGATTTCGGCTCGACGGTCGATAGATTGTTGTCGAAGTCCATTACTCGTCGCTTTTAAGATTCCACCGCCTGTATATCCAATTAACTTGCCATTATTGAGCTTCATAAGGGTATATGACCTTATAATGACACTAACTTTAGAATTGTAATTAGCGTTTTAGTTTATATCTTAGCTTTGGTGTAAATTTTATCTTTCACTTTCCCTGATGAAGGTTGTTGAATACAACCGAAACGTCGGAAAACGTTTTTATTGTACATAATTTATATTTCAAACACCAGAGTAACATATATTTATATATATATATTTTTATTTGCCAATGGATCCACTTTGATTTCGGCTCGACGGGCGATAGATTGTTGTCGAAGTCCATTACTCGTCGCTTTTAAGATTCCACCGCCTGTATATCCAATTAACTTGCCATTATTGAGCTTCATAAGGGTATATGACCTTATAATGACACTAACTTTAGAATTGTAATTAGCGTTTTAGTTTATATCTTAGCTTTGGTGTAAATTTTATCTTTCACTTTCCCTGATGAAGGTTGTTGAATACAACCGAAACGTCGGAAAACGTTTTTATTGTACATAATTTATATTTCAAACACCAGAGTAACATATATTTATATATATATTTTTATTTGCCAATGGATCCACCTGGTGACAAACCCAGTTTTAATAGGGTATATTTTGTTCAAAGATCCACTAAAACGCCATTCGCGTTACATGACTTTCGACGCCATTGCCGGTTAAGTTAATCGTTCTACTGTGTCCACCAGAGAAATCTACGCATTTCCCACTACCCTCTCGATCCTAAGAAAATAAGCGCAGAGGGCTCTATGCACAAACACACCTCTTAGCAGGGGAGTGACAGGCAAGACTTTTACCGACACGGAAAAAAAAAAGAAAAAAAAAAAGAAAACAAACAAACTAAACGTAGACCCCGTCTGGGTTTGCCATACTGGTAACCCAGTAATAATTCCTAGTAAGCCGTACCATATCTCCATTTGCTGTTGTTAGACATGCAAAATTTGCCAGAAATACGTGTTAGATTTTGCTAGGAAAGTTAGGAAGCTTTTGCTGAAACAGCGAACGCTATAGTTAACCATGCAATGGGTAGTTTGCCGTGAAATGCACGCCGTCACTACTAATACTACGTCCGCTAACATATTCCACTATCACATGGCACTTAAACGTGAGAAGCGGGCAAGGTAGCTAAGTGTTCGCAATCGTCTGGACGAGCAATACTGCTGCTCCTTCGTTGTGGTCCATGCTTTAAAGTGCCCCTGTGACCAAAAAATCAGTTCATATTTTTCTTTGGATTTCAAAACTATGTTAACAAAACACTAAGTGACCCACGTTTTAAGCCTTGATTTCAAAAAGACACCTCTTTATGCCTCTCAATATAAATGAGGTTGAGTGAGTCGCCAAACTGTTGAGCTCGGTTTGCAGGGCGGAGAAAAATAGACAGGCCACTTGGAGAAATCTGGCTATGTGCCTTAGCACATAGCCGGTTTAATAACAATGAAAATATTACATCACAAACTTAAAGAATTGATCGCACGCCCAGCAAAGGTGGGGATCTGAAAGCGCCAAAGCCGACTTGGGATAAAGGGGGCAGCCCCACCCCAACAGGAATGGCGACAAAGGCAACCTCATATGAATTGCAAAAAGTGGAAGCAAGAAAGTTGCTAACAAGATAACATGGAACAAAGGACAATGTCCTGATGAAAACAAAATTCAACGACATTGGTGTGAAAATGCCCCTGCAATTGTTCATCACCAAAAAAGTGGCCTTAATAAACAAGTTATAACAGTACAGGAACAGCACCTCTGTGACTGCCTGTACTAGTAGGTACAACAATGCATTAAAGAAATTAAGGTGAGACAGAGCCTCTACCAGGGTAAAACACAGGAAACCAAGGACAAGACCCCTGCCTTGTCAAAGGTGACAATAAAAATGACCAGATTCCATACCCTTACACATGTACATTAGGACTGGAGAGTTGGGATGAGAATATATCTACGGAAAGCATCAGACTTCCACCTGCCCAAGAGGCGAATTTGGGGTTTCAGACAGCCCGCTCTCAGCAGCAAAAGAAGCCCCCCCTGATGCAAAAGCTGTGCCCTTTATACTCAGTGGGGTCTAATCCACAGCTTCTAACTCCAAGGACAATAATTCTGGAAAAATAGGGGACTAGAAAATGGGTCTACCCTCTAGACTAGAGATTGAAAAAGTGCACCATCAACTGGGCCGCGCAAGGCAAGATAGTCCAGAAGGCTTTGCACAGGACCCACTTTCAATCAAAAAACCTATTACTTGGTCTACAAGCCCTGATGGGTGACTAAAGTATCATGGGATATTGATACGAGCAGATTAGTATAAAGGCAAAACAAGAGCCTAGTTACAAGAGACCCAGTAAATAAACACAGCACTATACGATGACTACATGGCCCCTGCTCACAAAGTGAGAGGAATTAATAATTGGTGTAATGAACTATGAAGGAATCCACATGCATGGACACAGCCAATGATTTGTTAAGGGCAGCCAGGCCGCCAAAACCCGAATGATGTGTGTGATCACAACAAAGAAATAAATGCAATGAAGGGAGTCAGCTTGACAGAAGTACATGGAAACCAATTGAATGACTCTGTCCACACACACAGAAACCGACTTTAACTGTACTTAACTACATGAAATTAAATTTTAAATGGACATGACGACATGGCCCCTGCTCATGTAGACATGCAGTACTGTGACCTATTAACTGAAATAGAAAAGTATTAGTGATTAAAATGCAACATGAAAGACGCAGCATACGGGTACAGCCAATTATCACGTCTGAATGACAGGGGTGGTATATGGCGTAGCCTAGCCGCCAAGACCATACTCCGACATGGTATAACGAAGAGAAAATGTAAAGCAAGCGACTGAGAGTCAGCTTGTCTAGGTGATCAATTGGTATTGTTCAAAAGTGCTTCAAAGTTCATGTTGCACCCTGCTTAAAAATGGGCAGTGATTAGTGTGACCGCCTGCTACGAAAACCCCGAAAAAACCCCTGTGGGGAAAAAGAAGAGAACGTAGTCTTCCAGGACACTGCAGTCACACAAACCCTGAAGACAGAGGCAATCACGCCCTAGCAGGTAGTAAGTATCTGAGTTAAAATTGGGAGAATCGGCATGTCTAGATGACCTACATTATCTTAACGTATACAGCATAGCATACAACGTATGTAAGAATAATATTATTGGTAATATTAACTAAGCTTGGGTATCCTTGCATTGGCGAAAACCTTCGTAATTCGAGGTAGATTCAGGTGATAACATCTTGGTATGATATAAACGCTTGGAGGGCATCAGAAGCAAGAAGAAACAAGAACTGAAAGACACTGGCAAAAATGTTAGTATCTGAAGCCAAAGTCTGGTTGTGAATAAAATTTAGAACAATATACAATACTGTAGACACAAGACCAGACAGGCAAATACCAACACAACACAGAAAAACACGAGCGCACTGGGGTAAGCATGGCAGACAGTACACACATTGTCACCGCAACAAGTTGCAATACCCCTATGCTGCAAAATATATATGTTAAGTGGCAGACATATTGAAAACAACCTGTGGCTGGCGTTGCAACAACACACAAGTGCTCATGACCGCACGTAACTCCCATAAGAGGAGAGAAAAACCACCATGAGTGGCAATGCTACAGCCGATGGTGTAAATCAACAATGACAATGATTTTAATGCAGAAACACATTGGAAACAAAACAAAGATCAATGATATAAAAAGGTACTCAGTGGAAAAGCATCAACAAAGGAACTAGTAAACAAGCAATGCAAATTGAAAGAAAAATAGAACCGACAAATGAGGGAAAACAAAGGGACACAATTATCACACAGGATAATAATTATAGTAATAATGCAGAAACTCAAAGAAACAAAACAAAGATCAATGATATAAAATTGCACTGTCAAAAACATCTCAGAAAATACTGTTGACAAATGAGGGAAAATAAAGAGAAATATAACATGGAATGATATAAATTGTTACAGTATTCATGCAGAAACACTTAGAAACAAAACAAATATCAATGATATAAAATTGATATGGCAAAAAGGTACATGTATCATCGAAGAAAATACTGTTGACAAATGAGCGAAAATGAAGGGAAATATAACACAGGACAATAACATTACAGTAATAATGCAACAACACATACAACTGTAGGAATGAAATAAATATCAATGACATAAAATTGAAAGGTCAAAAGCATCAAAAAAGAAACATTCACTGGTAAAAAAGCCATGCAAATTGAAAGAAAATACGATCAGCAAATGAGCAAAAATGAAGGGAAATATCACACGGGATCCATGTGTTGCCACCTGAATGCAATAATAGTGCTGAAGGCCTGAAGGACTGATGGTGATAAAGGCATGGCATCTGGAACAAACTCAATGGACGCCGGACATGGTCTGGTGTTGAGAGGTGACAGCTGAGGTGGAGCACGCCGACACTTGGGTGCATCACAAGCAAGAAGAAACAAGAACTGTAATAGCACGAAGGGCAGACCCAACAGACCACAGTACTGCTGCATCTGCCACGGTACTAGTACTAGAAGTTGCACATGGAGAGGCAATGAGTGCAGAAGTTCCTCCCAAAGATGAACTTGTATCTGACACAGGTTGGTTAAGTGATGGCGATCCAGGAGACAGGAGTGAACTGAACAGACGCTAAAATTGAACTGTGATTGCACGAGAGACTTGTGAAGCCAGCTGGGTAACAAGCGTGGCAGGTTAGGGTGGGCAAGGCCAGATTGTGATGGCAGTGGCTGAAGTGGAGGCTGGTACATCAGGTTCTGTGATTGGTGGTAGGGAGTCTGCGAAGGCCTCCGTGGCAACAGGTAAGGAAGGCATCCGGAACGAATTCAATAGGTGGTGGACGTAGTCTGGTGTTGTGACATGGCCGCTGCTGCTCAGAACGCTTATGCTTGGGCGGCATCAGAATAAAAAAACAAAGAAGAACTGAAAAGACACTGGGAAAATTGTTAGTATCCAAAAGCCTGGTTGTGAATACAACTCAGGACATAAACACCCGACCAGACAACCAACACAAACACATAACACAGAAAAACAGGAGCGCAGCGGAGTAAGCATGGCAGACAAGACACACATTGTTGCCACAAAAAGTTGCAATACCCCTATGCTGCTAAATATATTATAAATGGCAGACATGAAGAAACAACCTGCAGTTGGCGCTGGGACAACACACAAGTGTTCATGACTGCACAGAAATACTCCAATAAGAGGAGAAAGTCCACCAAGACTGGCATTATGGGCAACAGCCAAAGGTGTAATAAATAGTGATAACAATTATTGAAATAAACAAACACATAACACAGAAAAACAGAAACGCAGCAGGGTAAGCATGGCTGACACATTGTCGCTGCAACAAGTTGCAATACCCCTTATGCTGTAAGAAGATGATAAATGGCAGACAAATTGAAAACAACTTGTGGTTGACACTGCAACAACACA
>JALIRR010000547.1:90000-95000 GCA_023091755.1 Montipora sp. Colony 1 RG-2022 | reverse complement strand
TTTCTGACTTTTCTTCCAACATTGAATATGGGGGAGGGGGGTCACAAGAGCATGGTATTTCCCAAATAGACAGCCAATAGTTAGAATAATCGAATTAGGTGTGAAGTGAAGTGATGCGTGCAACCTTCCTAACAACTTTTGACCAGGATTGTAGCATGATACTGGTCACATTGGCATACATGGAGGGGTGGACGGACGTACGGACGGACGGTTATGACGTCAGGGCTATAAAACCAAATTTTCTCGCAAAAGCTATGAACTTTTTCACGACTCGATGTGGTCAAGGGCTGAAAGAAAATTTAAATAGTAATATAGTAGAATTTAATGAAGTGCTAAGAGACTGCCACATCTTGTTCTTCACAGCGTTAAAACGTGTAAGAATCCTGGAGATGGTCCTATGAACAAACTGCGGTCATAAACATATTTCATGCATTTTAACTTGACGTTTCATATGATACAACATACATCTTCAGAAGTGACGGTTGAACAAATTTTAAAAAGTGTTTATGTAAAACTTTGTGAGAGACTAGTAACTAGATTAAGAACAATGCTCTTAACAAGTAAATGTCATATAAGCATTGAAAACTGGCTTGTTTAATTGGTTAATAAAGCCAGAGTTTCTCACTGCCTACGTTTTTGTTTAACGCTGGTTTAAGCTTGCGTATCAGTAAGGTTTCCCCCCCCCCCCCCCCCCCCCCCCCCCCCCCCCCCCCCCCCCCCCCCCCCCCCCCCCCCCCCCTTTTATTTTAGAGTGCAAATCAGATCTTCCATTTTCGAAGGCTTCAAAATGGTCCACTTGCTGTTGTAACCGGTTTTAATTTGATTGTGTGATCCGCAACAGCGGAAGTGTAAACGTTACCTGTAAGGGCTCTGTAATGATCCGTCTTCCGGTCATGTAAACGACGTTTCGTTTCACCAATGTAAAAGTTATTGCAATCCAACAACAGGCTTTGTACACAATCTTGGATTTTTGAGATTTACAGAAACGGTCTTTGTAGGCGAAATAGACTTGATTCGGCGGGGGTTTTGAAATGTCAACTTAACGTTAACGAAGCCATAGAACTTACTAATACAAGAGTTGAGACAGCGTTGATCACTTCACTTTGAAAACGTAAATAGGGTAAAACAAGGATTACATCTCTTTTAGGGACTGTGGAAATAGGATCTGAAACATTATTCTGATGTTTCCTTATAATTCCCTTCATATTGTAAGAAATGATGGCTCCCGGGTAGCCGTTTTGGAGTAATAGCTTCTTAACTTGAGACAGAGTAGGCTAACAATGAGGATGTTGAACAAATGCGTAAACAGCGGTAGGTAAGTGTGCGAATCAAATTAAATTTATACTTCCTGGGTGTAAAGGAGTCCCATTTTGTGTAGAGACAGGTAAAGTTTTCTTTCTGTAAGCCAATTAAACAAGCCAGTTTTCACTGCTTATATTACCTTTATTTCTTAAGAGCATTGTTCTTAATCTTAGTTACTAGTCTCTCTCAAAGTTTTACACATAAAAATTTGTTCAACCGTCACTTCTGAACATGTATGTTGTATCAAACGAAACCACAGGTTGAAATGCATTACAATATGTTTATCACCGCAGTTCCTTTATCGTTTTTGATCATCTTAAAATGGCCGAAAAACAAGAGTATTTATGATGGTCCTTTGACGATTTGGGGGCTCTGATTTTCCTCTACAATGTACTATAGTTAACTGATGGCTAAAATCTGTACATCGTTTTTTCTTTCAGGTAAAGCGAAGGTAATAATCCCCTTACGAGTGGTTCGAACAGTCTCGGAGCATTTTGTGTGGTGCTTGTCTGAAGGGACGCCACCGATCAACATATCAATGATGAACTCGTCGACAACCTTGGCTTTCGGGACTGAGGGAATAGTGTGGAGCAAAATCAACCAGGGTGGTAACCATAGTTGCATCGCTACCAATGAACTTGGCACTGAATCAAAGACGTTTTACGTTTCTCTTATAGGTGAGATTTCACTGCGCTGATTGCCCTTAGAGTGTGGTTACTTCGTTATCACACGAAGCAAAACTGTAGCAAGAAAGCGATGAATTCTAGAATAATTTTTCATAACATTATTACCCCTAATCAATAGTTTACAGCTCACAGCTCTACGCAAGCCATTTTATCCCGAGTATCACTGAATCTTGTTCTGTAGTGCTTTGTGTTTTACCCCGATTTCCACTTGTTTATAATCAGATGATCTATTCTCAGATGTAAGAATTACAGAAGAATTTAAATTGAGACAAGAGCACTCAGGTAAAATTTTGAGCTTTGATTTTTATCCAAAGGCCGTTTACTTTGAGTGTAAGTTGTGGATTTCACGGTCCGCCATTACTCACGTTCAAAACTGACCGATTGGTCCTCAGACGGTTGGATCCTGGGAAAAGTGACGTCAGAGGCTCACTAGCTTAAAATTTCAGCGTGTGAACGCAGCTTATTATATATGCAAAGCGTGAGTTTAAAAGTCTGAAAGCCCAAAACCCCCGTGCTGCACATTAATTCTGCGGCGTACACACGTATTGCATTCTTAAACTAGTGAGCCTTTGACGTCATTTTCTCCTCGATCCAGCTCTCTCAAGAACATAATGTTAGTAATGGCGGACCATTAAATAGGAAAATTGCAGTTAAAATAAAGAGGTGTCTTTTTGAAATCAAGGCTTAAAACGTGGGTCACTTAGTGTTTTGTTAACGTAGTTTTGAAATCCAAAGAAAAATATGATATGATTTTTTGGTCACAGAGGCACTTTAAAATTAGGGTTGAAGTCCCGAAAATAAATGTATCATAAAAATGCATATGCTGTTTGTTGAAGGCGGTTTGAATGTATTTGTAGGGAGCTTAAGCAACGAAAATGTGGTCAGCGAGAACGTCATCTCCTCAAAATATATATTCGCGTTCTTGTAAGCACTTCATGACTATTTCAACCTCTTTAATGTGACAAGGGCGTGGTAGTTCCTCAAAAGTGAAACTAGTCGAAACGGCGCCATTTATGCATTCGGTCAATAGGAAAAAAAAAAAAACTGGGGTACACTCCAGGAAGACATATCTGGGATACACCAACAGAGTGACGTCTGTTGCATGAAATTTAATACCAACAACTATTCTCTTATCACCACCTATACTCTTTTGACTACTCTTTCATTTATTTGCTGATAATACAAATGTATTTTGTAAAAATTAAAATAAAATAAAAACTTGCTTCTCTCCAGACTTTTGTTGACGATGAGCTATCTGATATCAATGTTTGGCTTTGAGCGAACAAACCTTCTCTTAATATGGAAAAATCTAGTTTTGTAGTTTTCCATCCTGCCAAAAGAAAATTGACATCTAATCTTCACTTGACATTGAGGGGAAAGGAATTGAAACAAGAGTGGTTTATTAAATATCTTGGGAGTTTTTGTTGATTCGAATCCTAGTTGGAAACACCGAACTGCTCACATTGCAACTCAAATAAAGAGAAGTGTTGGTATATTTTCTAACTCCTTATTAGCTTTTAGTACTCATTAATTTGTCCTTTCCTAATCTGTGGTGTACATGTGTGGGGTAACACACTAACCCGTGATCTCCAGTGCGTGATGCAAAATGCATTGTTTGGGTACAAGATTTTTACAAATTAAGGGATATGTCGATGTAGAGCACCTCTTTCTGGTTACCAAATGAAAAAGTACTAAATCTGCGTAATCTGCAGTCTATTATCTGCAATCTGCACATGACCGTCTTCAAGCGCAAAGCGCCAAACGGCGTTTTGGCTTCCATCAATCAAATTTCCGAACAGAACCGAGAAGATCAACTCCGCCTCCGGAAAGTGATTTGGAGTTTTTGTTTAGTTTACAGCTCGAATACCCTCATAACATCACTTTAGATGTTCTTCAGCAAAAAAAGATTCGTATAGATTCCATCGCTTCCCTCGGCGTCGAGTTCGAACGTAGGAATGTGCCTTGAGAACCAAAGATTCTTATTGGTAGCAAAGCTCCGCGCGCGCGGAGCACCATTGTTAAGAAAATATGGTAACCCATCGATGTGAGAAAATTTGGTTTTATAGCCATGACGTCATGAATGTCCGTACGTACGTACGTACGTCCGTCCGCCCCTCCATGTATGCCAATGTAACCAGTATCACGTAACCATATCACGGGCTCAAGTTTAGAGCTCATCGAGGAGGCAATACCCCAGTTGACACTGTAGCGTTTACAGCATACATCTTTGATATTGGACATCAATGTTATGGTCAATTGACACCTATCAAAACAAGGTATCCGCTGACCACTATCACGTGACCATATCTCGAGCTCAAGTTAGACCTTATCGAGGTCAGTTTTTTTTTAAGTTGACCGCTGACCAAGGACTAGTTGTTGATTGGATCGCAGGCTCAAGCAAGGTCAGACACTCACTCACACCTAAACGAGGCTTAACTTTTCGCGCTCTTTCTGTGGCTCGACGCGGCTACACAGCTACGCTACGTCAACAAAAGCTCTTCACAGTCGATGCTTTTCGTGTTCAGGTACGGTTTGGAAATATATTTTTCTGCATTTTATCGCTGGTTTCCATCCAGGCTTACCAAAATATAGCTGTGGTTAGGACATACTGGTGGCTACGTAGTTATTTAAGTCAAGCATTGAGGGATATAAGAGACCATTATGACGTTATCCTAATGGGTGTTTATGGCAAGGTTTTTGTAGTATGCTCAGGCGGGAGGTACCTTGTGGTTCACGTTTTCTTCCAATCAGAATCTAGCACCCTACCAGTGACATACATATATAAGCGCGCGTTACGTCGCGCTCGCCCCTTTTCAGACCATCACACCATCACACCATCACAATTTGCTCATCTATTGGAACTCGGATTTTTCGCAATTTTCCACCTCCTCCCCTTCCAGCTGCCTGTGAACCATTCTTTTCTTTTTGTTTGTAGTCGGTGACTTCCCCCCCCTACATCTTTGCTGAAGAGTTGCTGTCTATTTTATGTTCAGTAGGTTTGAGCATTAAAAT
>JALIRR010000547.1:55000-77500 GCA_023091755.1 Montipora sp. Colony 1 RG-2022 | reverse complement strand
AATTAGATATCGTGAGAAGCAGTCCGATTGGTATGGAAAACGATGCCTTAGCTGGCACATATCCACGGCCATAACAAAGCACGCTAGCACTGGGAAAGTCGAGCTGAAATCATATGCGCATATCTTTGATTCGTGCCAGCAGGACTGGTATGCAGTCTGCTCAATCCTTGAAAACACACTAGAGGTTGTAAAAAAGGATCCCCCCCAGATTACCCGAGTGAGTCTTAGGAGTGACGAAGCAGGCTGTTACCATAACAACTTCCTCTTGGCGGCCGTAAGAGATGCTGGGAGACGAGTTGGTCTTACTGTCATACAGTATGACTTTTCCGAGCCAGTGTACGGAAAAGATGTGTGCGATAGAATCCTTTGTCCGATGAAATCAGCGATCCGACGACATTGCAGTGAGGGAAACGACGTTCTCTCTGCAGAGGACATGCGTATACCGCTTTCCGAACGTCCTGTTCGAGGCACAACTGCCTACGTTTGCTTAGTAAATGAGACTCAAAAAACACTCGAAGTAAATAAAGTGGATGGTTTCAGTAGGTATCATAACTTTAAATTTGAATTAAACGGAATTCGAGTGTGGAGAGCTTATGGCGTAGGGAAGGGTAAAGTAATTCCGTACCAAGACGTCTTCGTAAAGCCCCAATATCCAACAGATCTTGTTGTAAATGTAGACTTTTTCTCAGTCAAGGAGGCTCAAATCCATAAGGCTATGTCAAGTGACGACGAACAAAGCAGCGGTCTCTTCTTTTGCTCTGATTCTGGATGTCAGATGGTGTTTAAGAAATTCAGTGAGCTTGAGAGTCATCTTGATGTTGGCGAACACTGTCAAGTACGCAGTGTCTCCCAAACGGTGTATGAGAAAATCAGAAGAGACTGGGCCGAAAAATTCCTTACTGTTGACAACAACGAGGAAACCGGCCGCGGCCGCACATTAGTGGCACATAGCGATGGGCAACGTGTCAAAAATGAAGCTTCTGGTTCTTGTAGTGACTTACAGCTTGGCTGGGCTTTACACAAGCCGCGAAGTCAAGCTGTGCTGTTTACGGATGGGGTTAAACAGTACCTAACCACGAAATTCGACCTCGGAGAGAGAACTGGCAACAAAGCATATCCCGGAAAAGTGGCTGCAGACATGACAACATCTAGGAAACCAGATGGTTCGCGGATGTTTGAAAGAAAAGACTGGCTAACGAAGAGTCAAGTGCAAGGCTTCTTCTCGAGACTGGCGGCCACACGTAGAAGGCAGGGGAACCAAGAGGTGCAGATAGAGGACGTGTTCGTAGAGGAGGAAGAGCAAGAAAGGCATGGGTTACTGGAGAATGTAGCCGCCCAACTCAGTCTTAGACATCCAATCTGCTATGATTCCTACTGCCTGTGCGACCACTCACGAGACGAGAAACGAGACAGTTCGAAGTGTCGTTATGTTGAAGGACATACTTAGATATTTTGAAGTTCCCTTCGCTTCAAGAGATCGGAAAAAGAATTTGGTGGTTAACCTATCCAAATTCTTAGAGTAAACTTCTTTTGCAGGAACTGTACATGGCGTGTCAAACTCCCGCGTCAGGGTAAGATCTGAAGTCTTAGTAAATTGGATCGTTCATGATGAACTTTATAATTTCGTTGTGAAAAATGACAGTCGCTTCGGGAGGGTTAAAATTGTGGTTCCGTTTATCCGTAGCGTTCCTCGCGAATATTAAAAAGCAGAGCATCTGCAGCTTTCTAAATTTTGACTGAGTTATCAATTTCAACTTTATTCCGTGCTCGATCTGTCTGAATATATAACCTTTTTCTAGCAATGATACAGATAAGGTTGTTTCTAATATATAGGGATGAATCCCAGAAACAAAAAGCCACGTCGTTATAGCAAGGTCGAATTTCAAGAGATTGAAAAAACAGTCCTGTAGATCGCAGACTTGCAACGTAGGAATATAAGCTAACCTGCATGCAATGCAGGCCAGAGTAAGGCTAGAGTAAGCCTGATTAGCACTAATTTAGATTTAACTGTCAAGGTGTAGGCAATTAAATATGATATGCAATTAAAGAAGGATTAGTCTTAATCTCTGCTCAAAAGTGTAAAGGGAATTTTAAGACATTCACATCAGTTTTTCTTCACTAGAAACAACTCTATGAAATGGACAGAAGACCATGAGTTAACCCTCTGTGGGGAAGTTCTTCTCCAGGAGCCTTTCAAGCATCCAAAAAACAGCAAAGAAAGGGGTGAAGTTTGGGGGCAGATAGCCCTTAATCTTAACAGTCTTGCAAGTCTCATATTCAAAGTGTCCAAGAGATCTGTGAGAGACATACTAACCCTTTTGCAGACTAAGTACAAGGAGAAAACAAGAGAAGAAGAAAGAGCATCAGGCATAGACTGTGAGGAGACCCAGCTAGACGCAGCAGTTGAAGAAATTCTTGACAAAGAAAAGGCAGCTGACATGGAAAGGAATGAGCAAGCTTGCACTCTCACCAAAAAATACCAGAGTGAGAAGGCAAGTGCCGAAGAGGTTGGACGCCAAGCTATGGAACGTCTGGGCAAAACCCAAAAAAGAAATGCAGATTCCGAAGAAGAAGGAAAACCCAGTAAAAGAGGGAAGAGAAGACGTTCTGATGCTGTTGAATACCTCAAGGAGAAGTTTGAGTTAGAAAGTAAACTGAGGAAGGATTAAATGGAGTTCAAGAAAAGTGAACAGCAGATGTTGATGGATCAACAGAGTCAAATGCACAAGCAGCAATTAGAAATGATGAAGATGGTACAACAACAGAATCAGTCATTAATGGCTTTATTGGAAAAAGCTACATTCACAAAGTGACTATCACAAGTCTCCTCAAGATTTTGGAAATTCATTTTAAAGCAGGTTGCACTTAAGGGGAGTATTAATCTTAGAAACCCCTTCTTTTGGAAACCCAAGCTATGTTAAGCATTAATTTACTTAAACTTTGTTGAACTTTGTTTAAAGTTGAGTTAACAAATATTTTACACTGTTTTTCAACATGATTTTGTGATGTAGGAAACTTGTTTCTTTATTTCAGTACAAAAATCATGCTTGTTTACTTCTGCATGGGAGGTATTTTTTTCCTCACATTTACAGCCTGAAAGCCTGATTCACACTTGCAACTTAGTGAGATAATGACATGAAGAGCAGATTGTTTGTTTGCCTTATGTCCATGCTGTTGTGTTGGCATTTTTTTGTAGATAGTGTGAATCTGGCATGAGTGTAACAGTGTACAAAAAGCATGTTGGTAAAATTAAACCTCATTTTGAATTCTTATTTGCTGTGATTTTACACATTGTACATAATGCCCAGGCCTCATATTACAAAGTTACTAAAATAAAAGTTATCATAAAAGGTTATTAAGAAAAGTAGTGTTCTAAGGAAGGAGGTTCCAGCTGAAAAAAACTTGATGTCTGATTTCCATAGAGACATGTGAGGGCATTTCTAAGTAGGGCACTGACAACATACATTTTACCCACACTACTGAGACCAATCTAAAAACTTGAAGTAGTTAGTGACATCATTGAATAGCCACTCGACTGATTCTCTGACACTGCTCATCGACTGGTTGAAATCCATCATTTGAGGGGTCAATGCTCTATTTCTGAAAGGGGCTTGAAGGTGTACCCTTAAAGGGTACGCTGGATCACCATAAATGCAGTATGGAGTCCCCAAAGGAGAGTTAGCAAAAGCTTGAAGGTCATTAAGGAGTCTTGAGTCTGCCAGCATGCCTGCATCATGCCTCCTTCCTTCTGAAAAATAGAGAAATATTCAAGAGTGTTTTCCTGAATGACATAGAAATATACGACAAAACAAAGAATTATTATAACCATTTCTTACCTACGGGACCATATAGATGACCTATCAGACCATTGGGGAGGGCAACACACTGAAACTTCAAAGCGTGTACTCGCTTGGGGCCGTATAGACTGCTCTCTGATGCTCTGCAGGTCTGCAAATTGGACGAACTGTCCCGTCAACAAATCCAAAACAATTGTCCTAGGCAGAACCCTGGGCAGCAATAGTATCACTACACAGTTGCAGCCGAGAGAGAATTTGGTGATTCCACTGAGTGATTCTGTGGCCGTGTGTATCGTATATGTAGTCGAGCACGTGGTTGCTAACCATGCTTAACACTGGAACCGGCCTACCAAACCGTGGAATGACATCACTGAATCTGCAGGAGTAAGACAATCTTCTCAGAAGAATACAAAGCGCTTCCAGTCCACTTGATACGGTTCTTTGGTAACACGTAAAGCTGTCTGGTATTTGAAGTACTTCGGCAAGAAGTGGAAGGTCGTGCTTCCTGAATCGAAATTCTGCCAAACACTCGGCATGGTTTATATCATCCAGAGAAAACCTTCCAAAATTCTCGTCGCAAAAATAAGGATTTTTTGGCGAGTATTCCTCATACAACAGTTCTTCATCATCTAAAATGCCGTGAGAGTGACTAAAGGGAAAAAGTTCTTGAAGCTCGTGAAAAGAAACCATCTCGACAAAAAAATGCTGTTTGCTGTTTGTTTTGTTTACGTTCACGTTCTCGTCGAGCGAAGCTTAAGTTTAGATTTTCCCGCCGTTTTCGTACCGTGAACGGACGGTTCCGTTCCAGTCTTCACGCGGTACTATTCGCCGTCGTCGTCTTCTTCGTCGTCAATGCTTAAGGTCCCTATTAGCTATGTTGATCGAACTGCTGTTGTTACAAAAGGTTGGTGCCCAAAGTTTTTTTACCTGTTCCTGGTACACTAGCCCTAGTACTAAACATGGATATTGGTCAGGGTTCCGGATTACGTTATACTTTTGAGAACACTCCTTCAACCAGCAGCATGCTCGCTAAAATTTTGCTCTTTGTGGGGCATTTTCAAAATTCATAATTAATTTTTCGTGAGCCCGATTTCAAATATTTTACCATTAATCGAAAGAAAAAACATGAAATAAAATGATCTGTAACTTTTATTGTATTTGAGTAAAAGCGTAATTTTTTCAGCGCCTTCAGCGCAACGCCTAAATTTGACTCGAAACAAAACGATTTTCACGGTTTTGGACCGTCCTCGGAAATCGTCGCCAGAGTTACATTCAGAGTTACAAAATAGCACTAAAAGCCAAATTATTGCTATTTTTGTTGATCATATGGACTAACTGTCTCACATTGAAAATTTGAAGAAATTCTGTTCCCGGCCGAAAATCGAGTGGTCGGTTCTTACACGGACAGCCTCTTAAGTGATCAATCAGCCATGTTGCTGTAACGCTGTCACTTGACCCCTACCGCATATAACTCCTGGTTGTTAAATTAAAGTGAAGGAATTCTTGCTCTCACAAGATGTTCTTTTAGAGACCTGTCCTTCTGAAGTGGCGAGGGCCGGGGAAACGATTAACACATGACTTCCAGTAATTGTATTTAATGCAAAGGGTTGATAAATATCTAAAGAAAATACAAACGTAGAAAGTGAATTGTTACAACGAATCCGGCTAGTTAAACTTATAACGAGGACGGAAAAAACACTTACCAATTGCTGGATTAGGATGGAGAGCGAGTGAGACAATGAAAACGATTTTGATATATATACGAGATTAGTGACATGAATTTACATATGCTGGGAAAATTACTGTGTGCAATTTCAACACTAAACACAAGGCTAACACATTGAACAGAGACCGAGAACAAAGGGCAGAAAATATTTGTTGATTACAGGCAAAAGAAAGAAACAAAACCGTAACATCCTGGGGGGCTTGGCTGATTGGCTGAATTTCCGACATTCAGAGACAAAGAAAGTCAATTAATCATTCCTTAAAGTTCTTGAACTTCTTGAAAAGACATAAAACTCCTTGGTTTAACCGCTCGAGACTGCAATGAGATTACGAACTATTCACAGTAAACAAATGCTAAGTTTCTTCTTCCAGCAACACAAGTTTTGATATTGGTCTGATAAGCGTTGAACTCTTCGTCTTAACTTCAGCTACTCGGACACGTTGGTCGTCGCCGGGGAAGATCTTCAGAACTCGGCCAAGGAGCCATCTTCCACGAGGGGATTTTTCATCGACGATTAGAACGAGATCTTTAGGAAGTAGCATTGGATGAGCAGCCTCGAACGTAATAGGAGCGTGACGGATTCTTCCTCCCACGCGAGCGAGCTTGCTCTGACATTTAACTGGACGTCCCTCGCTCAAGGAATCAATCTCTTCGGAAAACGCTTGGCGCTGTACCAACTGCACAACTTTCTTGGAGGATCTGCGCATCTTTGACAGGGATATTCATTCACTCGATTTGCAACAAATGGCTTGAATCGCTTTTTCTCGTTTGTAATGTACTGCAAGGTCGTCAAGAAGTCTGACCAGAATGTAACTCCATGAAGGGGTGTGTCGAGTTCTTCACGTAGATGTAGGTGCAGGCGCGAAGCAACCACAGCCGCTTGTAATTTAAGGCGTGGAATAGACCATTGTCTCAGCGGAGAATTGCGGGTCTTTCCCATAACGAAGGCGCAATGAATCTTTCCCGTATCATCAACAAGCCTTAAGTAACCTACTGCAGCATAACCATCGTTCGACGCGTCCGAAAAATAGTGCATTTGGACGTCTCGAATTATCCGCAGAGAAAAGGACTTTAAACATCGTGGAATCTTGATATTTGCAACGAGGGGAAAGAGACTCAATCCACTTATTTCAACGTGTTAGTAAAGGTTCTGGTATAGGATCATCCCACTGGACAGCTATTCTCCAGAGTTCTTGGAGGATGATCTTGACTGGGAGAATGAATGGGCCCAGAAATCCAAGAGGATCGTAAAGAGAACTAACTGTTGAAAGAATACCACGTTTGGTAGGCGGCTTGTTTGTAAGAACGACCTTGAATTGAAAGGTATCTGAAGTGCGCGCCCGACGGGAAGTTGGTTAAGGTCAAGATTGATAGATGGGTTCGCTCGTTTATCTTGAGGTAGGGCCTCTAGAACTTGCCGGCTATTACTTGTGAACTTTGTTAGATGGAATCCACCTTCCCTCAATAGTTTTGTCAGCTGTTCTGCAAGTCAGATTGCTTGATCTGTCGTTGGCACAGATCCTGTATATTGTCGTGATAACCTCGGGGCTATACCGGCCCTTATTGTCATCTGCTGTCTGTCGGAGTGCCCTGTTGGCACAGCAAGGCGATGAAGTCGCACCGAATATATGAACGAGCATCCTATATTCCTTAGGAGGTTGCCTAGGAGCAGCATCCCACCACAAGAATCTTAGAGCGTCTGCGTCTTCGGGAAGAACCTTAACCTGATGGAACATTGCTTCAATATCAGCTGTGAAGGCGGTTTCATCTTCTCGAAAACGGGTGAGAACGCCTACCAGATTATTTGTGAGATCTGGGCCATGGTACAATCGGTCATTCAAGGAGATGCCATCAAACCGGGCGGCAGCATCAAGTACTACGCGTACCTTGTCGGGCTTGTTAACGTTAAACACCGGGTGATGTGGCAAATACCAGGTGACCTTCGATCTCTTGGAGGCCTCTCGTTCACTGAGCTGAGTTGCATATCCGTTAGCAACGTAGTCGTCTATGACAGTTCGATATTTTTCTTCTAGGCCAGGAACGAGATTAAATCGCATTTTCAGGGTTTGAAGACGGGATTCTGCTAGGGTTCTGTTAAATGGGAGGTAAGGTTCCTCTTGCCTCCAGGGTAGGCCCATCTGATAATGCCCATCAACCATAGGAATCGTGTTATCTATTATCTTCAGCGCCTTTCGGTCCTCAACTGACACAATCTTCTTTAACAGTTCCGCATGACTCAATTCACCAGAATTCCTCCAATTGCCGATTAAGATAGACATCTTCAGACGAAACATGATTAGGTTGAACTGGCGCTTACTGCTTACACTAACGCAGCTACCGAGGATACTCCAGCCAAGGCAGGATGGTATTGCAAACGGCTCATGTGGTTTCCCCTTTTTCACTTCCAACGGAATAAAGGCTTCCTGAAGGCTTGTTCCAATCAGGATAGAAACTTTCTTTCTTTCAACTTCAGGGAATGGTACATGACGCAAATGCGACAATTGCAGTCACGTGCTTAAGAGGGATAGTAAGATCTCGAACAGCCCACGCGTTGTGGGCGGTAACATGTTCAGTGTGTGAGTCGTCAACAGGAGCTATTTTGAAGTCAACCTTTACTCCTTTCTCTTACCTGTCTCTTTGGTTCACTGTGGAGAGAAGCAGCTGTCCCTCTTCCCCTTGAATACCAAGCTGCTGGACGAGGGATGGATCAATCATGGTAACGTCAGAGCCAGAGTCTATCAAGCCGTAAGTAGTCATATGTCTTCCATTATCGCCAATAATTCTGAGGGGTATAATCTGCAGGAAAATCTCGGAGGATTCAGCTACGATTGCAGCAGCGCATGTGCTCGACGTCGCATCTTGAATACTCGGCAAGGGTGTTGTGACGTCTGAGGTGTCTGTGATTTCGGTGTTGCTCGTTTGATGATCAGCATTTCCTCGGGTAGGACTTGGTTGGTGAAGCAGCGTGTGGTGAGACTTTCCACATCCCGTTACTTTACACCGTACGGGTGATTTGCATGATTTAGCCAAATGTTCTGTAGAACTGATACAGTTGAAGCAACTCCGGTTTTTAAAAACTAGCTCTCTTCTTTCCTCGATGGGCTTAGACTTGAACATTTCACAACGATAGAGTGGGTGAAACTCTGTACACAAGAGGCAGTTGCTGGGTTTGACGTCTTTAAGTCTTGGAAATCTGCTGTCCTCCTTAATGCTGCTCGTGGTAAGAGTTGTTAGGTGACGCAGGTTCGGCTTGTGACGATCTTCATTCCGCCTGAGGGATTTCACCTCGGTCGAGGGGCTTGTAAAAAACGGATGATTAGCCAAATCAGCTCGATCATTCAGGAACTCAACAACATCTTTGAATGTAGGCATAATTTTTCCTTGGCGTTCCAACTTTTTTAGATGTTCCCGAAACTTGTCTTGAAGACATTTGGGCAACCTTAAAACCACTTTCTCGAGACTGTCCGTGTTCATTTCTCCTAAAAATCCCATGGACTCGAGTGTGTCATACATAACTTGGGCTAAGTCAGCATAGCGTTGGAGGCCCTCCTTATCTTGAGGGGCAATAGCAGGTCCTTTAGTCAAGGTATCTATACACGCTCTAACAATTTTGATTGGTTGACCAAAACGATTTTGCAGGACTTCTAATGACTTTGCCTGGCCTCCCGATACGGCCTCGTATCTCTGTACAGCTCTAAGAGCGGGGCCCTCGAGGAACTGCAACAGGGGAGACATCTTGGTCTGTTCGTCCAAAGATTTCGATTCTACCATCTGGTGGAACCTCTGTCTGAATAGTGGGTATCTCTCAGGGGAACCATTAAACTTGAGCACCTGTAGTGGGGGGAGATCATGGTTAGCACTCATTTTCTCCATTGTGGCAATAATGGTCGAAAGAAAACATTCACTTGTTCGGTGAAGCGAGGGTGGAACGTGACGTGGGTCCTCAATAAGTGGAGATGGAGTTTGAGCACCAGTGCTAGCATGGCAGAACACAGTGGGTTATTACTTGGTGTTACGGTGCACGAATTTATGCTAATTAGTATATGCCAATGTCTATATCACATAATGATAGTATCATGGAGTCATGGTTTCATAGGTTATGCTATGTCATGTAATGATAGTATCATAGGGTTCGCGGTGTCAATAGTTTTATGGTTTCATAGGGTTCATGGTGTCAATGGTTTCATGGGTTTTCGTGGTGTCAATGGTTTTATGGTTTCATTGGGTTCGTGGTTTCATGGTTTCATAGTTTCATAGTTTCATGTGTTTCGTGGTTTCATAGGTTTCGTGGTGTTAACGGTTTCATGGTTTCATAGGTTTCATGGTGTCAATGGTTTCATACTTTTCGTGGTGTCAATGGTTTCATAGGTTTCGGGGTGTCAATGGTTTCATGGTTTCATAGGTTTCGCAGTGTCAATGGTTTCACGGTTTCATAAGTTTCGTAGTGTCAATGGTTTCATGGTTTCATAGGTTTCGTGGTTTCACGGTTTCATGTGTTTCGTGGTGTCAATGGTTTCATGGTTTCATGTGTTTTGCGGTTTCATAGGTTTCGTGGTGTCAATGGTTTCATGGTTTCATAGGTTTCGTGGTGTCAATGGTTTCATAGGTTTCATGGTGTCAATGGTTTCATGGTTTCATAGGTTTCGTGGTGTCAATGGTTTCATGGTTTCATAGGTTTCGTGGTGTCAATGGTTTCATGGTTTCATAGGTTTCGTGGTGTCAATGGTTTCATGGTTTCATAGGTTTCGTAGTGTCAATGGTTTCATGGTTTCATAGGTTTCGTGGTTTCACGGTTTCATGTGTTTCGTGGTTTCATAGGTTTCGTGGTGTCAATGGTTTCATGTTTTCATGTGTTTCGCGGTTTCATAGTGTTCGTGGTGTCAATGGTTTCATGGTTTCATAGGTTTCATGCTTTTATGGTTTCATAGTTTCACGTGTTTCGAGGTTTCTTAGATTTCGCGGTGTCAATGGTTTCATGGTTTCATAGGTTTCAAGGTGTCAATGGTTTCATGGTTTCATAGGTTTGGTGGTTTCATGGTTTCATAGTTTCATGTGTTTCTTGGTTTCATAGGTTTCGGGGTGTCAATGGTTTCATGGTTTCATAGGTTTTGCGGTTTCATTGTTTTCACGGTTTCATAAGTTTCGTAGTGTCAATGGTTTCATGGTTTCATAGGTTTGATGGTTTCATAGTTTCTTAGTTTCATGTGTTTCGTGGTGTCATAGGTCTCGTGGTTTCACGGTTTCATGTGTTTCGTGGTTTCATAGGTTTCGTGGTGTCAATGGTTTCATGGTTTCAAGTGTTTTGCGGTTTCATATGGTTCGTGGTGTTCATGGTTTCATGGTTTCATAGGTTTCATGGTGTCAATGGTTTCGTGGTCTCACAGGTTTCGTATTCGAGGGTTTCAAGGGTTTCGTGGTGTTAATGGTTTCATGGTTTCATAGGTTTCGTGGTGTCAATGGTTTCATGGTTTCATAGGTTTCGTGGTGTCAATGGTTTCGTGGTTTCATAGGTTTCGTGGTGTCAATGGTTTCATGGTTTCATAGGTTTCATGGTGTCAATGGTTTCATGGTTTCATAGGTTTCGTGGTTTCATAGTTTCATAGTTTCATAGTTTCATGTGTTTCGTGGTTTCATAGGATTCGTGGTGTCAATGGTTTCATGGTTTCATAGGTTTGGTGGTTTCATAGTTTCATAGTTTCATGTGTTTCATGGTTTCATAGGTTTCCTGGTGTTAACGGTTTCATGGTTTCATAGGTTTCATGGTGTCAATGGTTTCATACTTTTCTTGGTGTCAATGGTCTTATGGTTTCTTAGGTTTCGCGGTGTCAATGGTTTCATGGTTTCATAGGTTTCGTGGTGTCAATGGTTTCATGGTTTCATAGGTTTCGTGGTGTCAATGGTTTCATGGTTTCATAGGTTTCGTGGTGTCAATGGTTTCATGGTTTCATAGGTTTCGTGGTGTCAATGGTTTCATGGTTTCATAGGTTTCATGGTGTCAATGGTTTCATGGTTTCATAGGTTTGGTGGTTTCATAGTTTCATAGTTTCATAGTTTCATGTGTTTCGTGGTTTCATAGGTTTCATGGTGTCAATGGTTTCATGGTTTCATAGATTTGGTGGTTTCATAGTTTCATAGTTTCATGTGTTTCGTGGTTTCATAGGTTTCATGGTGTTAACGCTTTCATGGTTTCATAGGTTTCATGGTGTCAATGGTTTCATACTTTTCTTGGTGTCAATGGTCTTATGGTTTCTTAGGTTTCGCGGTGTCAATGGTTCCACGGTTTCATAAGTTTCGTAGTTTCAATGGTTTCATGGTTTCATAGGTTTCGTGGTTTAACGGTTTCATAATGTCATGTGTCTCGTGGTTTCATAGGTTTGTGGTGTCAATGGTTTCAGGGTTTCATGTGTTTCGCGGTTTCATAGGGTTCGTGGTGTCGATGGTTTCATGGTTTCATAGGTTTCATGGTGTCAATGGTTACATGGTTTCATAGGTTTCCTGGTTTCATGGTTTCATAGTCTCATGTGTTTCGTGGTTTCATAGGTTTCGTGGTGTCAATGGTTTCATGGTTTCATAGGTTTCATGGTGTCAATGGTTTCATGGTTTCATGGTTTCATAGTTTCATGTGTTTCGTGGTTTCATAGGATTCGTGGTGTCAATGGTTTTATAGTTTCATAGGATTCGTGGTGCCAATGGTTTCATAGTTTCATAGGTTTCGTGGTGTCAATGGTTTCATGGTTTCATAGGTTTCGTGGTGTCAATGGTTTCACGGTTTTACTTGTTTAGTGGTTTTGTTGCTTTCATGGTTTCATAGCTTTCATATTCGAGGGTTTCAAGGGTTTCGTGGTGTTAATGATTTCATGGGTTTCGTGGTGTCGATAGTTTCATAGATTTCATGGTGTCAATGGTTTCATGGTTTCATGGTTTCATAGTTTCATGTGTTTAGTGGTCTCATAGGACTCGTGGTGTCAATGGTTTCATAGTTTTATAGGTTTCGTGCTGTCAATGCTTTCGTGGTTTCATGTGTCCCGTGGTTTTTATGGTTTCATGGTTTCATAGGTGTCGTGATGTCAATGGTTTCATGGTTTCATAGGTTTTGTGCTGTCAATGCTTTCATGGTTTCATAGGTTTTGTGGTGTCAATGGTTCGATAGTTTCATAGGTTTCGCGGTATAAATGGTTTCAAGGTTTCATAGGTTTCATGTTTTCTTGGTTTCATGGATTTCGTGGTGTCGATAGTTTCATTAATTTCACGGTGTCAATGGTTTCATGGTTTTATGGGTTTCATGGAGTCATAGGTTTCATGGTTTCTTGGTTTCATGGATTTCGTGGTGTCGATAGTTTCATTAATTTCACGGTGTCAATGGTTTCATGGTTTTATGGGTTTCATGGAGTCATAGGTTTCATGGTTTCTTGGTTTCATGGATTTCGTGGTGTCGATAGTTTCATTAATTTCACGGTGTCAATGGTTTCATGGTTTTATGGGTTTTATGGAGTCATGGATTTCATGGTTTGATAGGTTTCGTGGTGCCAATGGTGTTACAGTTTCATAGGTTTCATGGTTTCGTGGTGTCAGTGGTTTCATGGTTTCCTAGGTTTCGTGGTTTTAATGGTTTCCTAGTTTCATGTGTTTCGTGGTTTCATAGGTTTTGTGGTGTCAATTGTTTCATGGTTTCACAAGACCCCACAAGCTTGTAAGCTTTAAATCCAATCCTGCCGGAATCTTTAACAAAACTCTTCAATTTATTTTACCCAAAAAGTGCTTTGATCACACCACGAAAAGCATGCAAACACCGTCATTGTTTGCACTCTGAAGCCAATAAGAAGGCTAGAATTTCTGACGCCCTATGCGGGTAACGTGTAACGTTAAAGTTCCGAGAAAATAGGTGGTCTTGTAAAAAGAGCAACTATAAAAACAGTATAACGCCAACCCGCGGACTGATGAGTATTGCGTGGAAAACCTATACCATGTCTTGCGTGATCACAAATTGGCGGTAACAGAACAGTCGCAAGACCGTTTAGGGTTTCATGGTATTATAGTCCTGTCCATGGTGTAATTTGAAAATACTAAGTTACCGTCCACTATGGATTTCTTTCCCGTTACCGGCCTTTGCGCAGTACACAAAATATGCAAGTCAAGATTACAAGTCTACGATTAATTAAGATAACACGAAAGGAATCAATTACTTTTAACTTCCAAATCCTTTATTTATTGTTGTTAGTTTTCCTTTCTCATATAATACTATACTCCGCGGCGTGGTTTCGTCACGGAGTATCAAAATCAACTCTACTTCAAGTAATACATCCTAACTGTATCAAATGTTTTAAAAATTACCTCAGAGAAATATGAATAAACAAAGTTGAAAAAATATGCTTGAAAGATCAACACTCTTATTAATTTCTTGTTCGCAAAAAAATGTAAAACGTGTTTATATGTTTCTGGCCCGGGGGGGGGGGGGGGGGGGGGACTCCCATATGAAACAGACGGGGATGCTCGTCGGAAATTTTGAATTTAACCCCTAAAGGAGACCAATCTAGGCGTGGCGTAAGCAACTTTTGACCCCTAAAAGAGACCGCTTAAAAAAAAAAAAAACGACACGCAATGAGTTTTAATGATAAAAAGGCATAATCATCGAATGCTTTCATCTAAAAAGAAAATTTAAAAGGAAATTTGACTTCTGTTTCTCTTCGCGTAATTCTGTGTTACTTCGCGGAACCCTAAACGAGACCTTGATGGCATAAAATATTGGCGCTTTGCCCAGAACACCCTAAGCGAGACCAAAATCCAACATTTACACCCCTAAGCGAGACGACGAGCATCCCCGTCTGTTTCATATGGGAGTCCCCCTCCGGGGTTTATGGCCTTCATCTGTCGTTTGTTTGTTTGTTGCTTTTTTTTTCGGATTAATGAGTAACGTTCTTTGTGTTGGACTGGAAAATTCTTCAAGATGTCGCTTATCCCTATATTTTACCTAATGCTGTTTTGAGTAAAAGAAGCCTCCTCAACTATTTGGAAGTTGCCCGAACAAAATTAAATCTTTTCCTCGTGAAGTGATAGGCTAAAAACTTGTCAACGAATCAAATGAAAGGAAACTGACTAAACTGTTCTGAAAAAAAAAAAAATTAAAAAAAAAATCTTTTCCTCGTGAAGTGATAGGTTAAAAAACTCGTCAACGAATCAAATGAAAGGAAACTGACTAACGCTGATGTCTGATGATGACAACTATATTAAAATCTCTTTGCTCCTCTCTTCCGCTTACTTCTTCTTTCAGGTTGCACCTCCTCCATTTTCTTTGTGTTTTTTCTCTTTGCTGTTTTGTCTCCCTGCTCCCCCTGTATTTCTTCCACATCGACTGACGTAGAACAGCACTCCGCGGAAAGAAGTATGTCGTCATCCGTTTCATCTTCAACCACAGGGACCACGCAACTGCTTACCTCAAATGCATGGTCTGCTGCGGAATTCTCGTTATTGGCAAGGTTCCCTGAAGTCGATCGGTTTCTTTGGTTGTCTGCGGCAGAATTGTCAGATGAGGGTTGGTTCTCTGAAGTCGATCGGTTTCTTTGGTTGTCTGCAGCAGAATTGTCAGAGGAGGGGTCGTTCTCTGAAGTCGATCCGGTGATCTGTAACACTAGATATAAGAGAATGAAATGCGAGAGATTGATATATGTAAGGATAGCTAATGACGGAACTTTTTTTCTAGTAAGACACAGAGGTACATCTAGGACTTCTCGTTTGCCGGTCATATTTTTGTTCCAATGCATGTTTGCAGTGAAATACTAATTACTTGTCTCAACCTTGGGGAAATGCATTTATAGTCTTGTCTCCTGTGTATCAAGCGATACTCTGCCCAGGGTTGATGCTCGCGGGCTGTTGTGCATGGGAAAACTATCCACTTTTATGACAAATTTATATATCTAAACATTATTGGTTTACCCTAGACTTTAAATTGCATAATGAATTATTCAGTAAGTATTAGTCAGGTAAGTCAATACTTATGTTTCGTTAGCCATTTTCTCCCACAAGCACTTTTACCACTCTATGCATGGTGACAAAGTGTTTCACAATTCACGTCTGTAGTACTTACAGCAGAAGACGCCGTAGCTTTACTGTGGATTTCACACGTTTTGCCACGCGGAAATTCCCAAACTACTGCCTAAAATCATAGCAAGACCAGCAAAAAATACCACTTAACGGATCACGACTGCTGCAAGAACTCTTCTTTTCATGCAATTCTCTTTGAGACTCACCTTGTTGAATTTGGGTCCGAACTTCAGAGGGGAAAGACGAGAGATAGATGCAGATGCAACTCTCCATCTTTCCCCCAATCCGCCGCTTCTGACTTGTCTTCCCCAACTCAGGATGTTTCTTAATGATCGCGTGCAAGGTTTCCCGCTCGCTAATGTCAAGCGGGAAATTTTCCTTCCCCATTATCACTGTCTGTCTCCCCTCTGTCGTCATAGGGCGCATAAAGGTGTCTATCTGTTGAAATGGAAGGGAAGTAATTTGCATTTAACAAAATTAGGACCATAATGATAAACGATGAATCACGGGTTTGTGTTATCGATGTCAAACATGAGGAAAGGGCAGCAATGTAATCACAAGTGCTAAGGACTGGTTGACGAAAATTATTGAACAGTAAACCGGGTTCGAGGCCTGTCTACTATAAAAAGAAAAACAAAACTTTTGAACCTTTATCTAACCAGATCGAGTAGGTATAACTGACGACTTTTCACCCCTCATTCATATGATTCACCCCAGCGTAGACGAACTACCTACCTCGATATTTTTGCCAATCATCCCTTTAACCTTTGAGTTACCAGAAATGGTGACTTCATAAATATCTTTTAACGATCCGCAAAATACTTTGACGGCACTCGTTCGGGACTATTTAGTCATTCCACCATTACTCTATAGAACAAATTTATGTACTATCCCAAAAATTCAACCGTGGGCTACTATCTCCCAGCCCTCCTCCCCACTACTATCCAGCCCGGTGCAAGAATCTTGGGTTTCAGGCCATCGGTTTATTGAATTCGCAGCAGAATTTTGAACTATTGAAAAGGACCGATAGTATGTGGAGTTAACATGATTACCTCTTCCTTTGGTACTCCTCTGCACTTTGCCATTAATTTGTTTCCCAGTTCACATAGGACTTCCTCTGCTTTTGTGGCGTCCAAAGTGGAGGAACCAGCCAGCTTTTCCCTCGAGGATTTGATAAACTTAGAAAACAGTTATAATCAAGGAAATATGAAAAAACATACAACTGTTTGTCTTTGCATACCGTAAAGAAAACTATCTAGGTTTTTTTTAGACCTTTCGTCATTGAGTACGTCCCTTATTACGTCGTACGATCAGCATTATCATCATAATTATCAATAAGACCCCTTTTCAAAAAAGAGGAAGTAATCATGACCCCTCCTGATAAACACAACGTTCGCGAGTGTAGATGCCGGACCCATTCTATAACGAGACAAGTGAAATATTGGCGTATATTTGGGTATGAAAGTTTGACCCAGTTTGTGGTATATTCAACTCTTTCGAATTTCATAGCCCTCATTCTAACAAGCAAAAGAAACAGAAACTGTTGTTGATGTTGGCCTCTTAATAATGGAAAAAAGTTCTGTGTAGTTAAATTACCTTTTGAAACACTTGTTTTTGTGCGCGGGAATATTGCACCAGCGCCAACGCCCCACTAGCGGTCTCCTTCTCCACTTTTAGGGGAATTGTAATATCCTTCATCGATTTATTGTCAAGTAATTCTTTTGCCACAGTGTTGAAAACATGCAGGTTTATGCAGAATCTACGACATGAAAAAAGATTAATGAATGAAAAAATAAGGCAATAAGTACAATAAAAAGGGGGGAATGAAATTCTACTTGTACAATCGTTTAATAAGAGGTACAAGGCTTTGGCCCTAGATCCATTCTTCTCTTTTTTTCCTAAACTCGTTGTAGTCGGTAAAACGAATTTTACCTCAGGAAATAATTTATGTCTTTGCTGACACTGAATTCAGCTTCACCAGTCTCCCATGCTTCATTCATGGTTTCCGTGACTTCAAAATCAAGGGTTCTGAACACCTGGTATGCTTCATCTGTAAACTCGTAGACAATACACCCTTGCTGATGCTTATTCCAGATGACTTTGTAAATATCTGTAGTGAGCAATTCGGAAAAAGTAAATTGTGTAAGTTTTATTTGCCTTATTTCTTCAGTATTATCATCGATACAAGAATATTAATGGCATTTTTTGATACTGTGTGTTATAGCGCAATAAACCAAGGCTATCTTTTAAGTTTCGCTCGAATTAAAGACAACTTGTAGTCTAGAATGTTGAGCTTCGGCGACTTCGAAGGCTTGCCCCGGTAAAGGCAGAGTCTTCTTTTTGTATTCCTCGGTCAAGAAGACAAAAAGAGGCTCTACTCCCAAGGGGAATGGTTGATCGATTGATTTGATAATTGTCGGGATATATCAGCTTCCAATGAGTAAAAATCCGTTATTGCATCATTCGTGACGTCAACTATTTGGTTACTTAGTGTGTACTTTTTGGGAAACCGGTTTTTCAGCAAATGTTGTCACATGTTATGCCTTTTTATCGCGCAAAGTACTCACCTTGAAATTGCTGCATGGAATAATTCTGCAAACGATTGCCCCAGTTTCGCACTTCATCGCAATTCAGGAGATGCGGTTTCACAACCCAGGTCAGAAATCTCTCCAGAAACCCATCGTTTCTGTTAACCAGGGACATCAGTTGGTCCAGATAGACTGATGGCTGTGCGAAACCGCCGACAGAAACGCAAAGATTGTCTACCACAACCCTGTTGCTCTCTTTTCCTATTCGTGTATCCGTCCACTTTGATCCATCAAACAACTTGCAATACAACTGACGTTCCCCTGACAGGTCGTTTTGTTTCTTTAGCACTAAATCAAGGAACTCTGACATCTCCGGGTATACTATTATGGCACGTCCGCCATGCTGTACCAAATGCTGCATCAGGCCTTTACGTGTGTAGTCCTGAACAGCCAGTCCTCCAATTTCAGCATCCAATTCAGTCAAAGGATCATCGACTGCAATTTTGTAAGCTGCGGACTTGGCTGCGCCAGTGTCGCACAATGTTAGCGTAAATATGTTTGATGGTTCCTTAAAGAATTCTGTGGCCTGTATCACGGATCGGGGACCAATTAGAACAGACGTCATAGCCAACAGGGGACCCACCAAAAACTCAGGCTGTGCCCTTCTGGATCTGGCCATACACTCTAGCCAATCTTTAACCGTCGAGTCAAATACATAGTTCCAAGGAAAGGTAATTTCCCTTGCTTCCAATATGATGTTATTGATAATAGACTTTGGCGTAGTGCTAAGCGGGTTATAATTTCTTCTGTTCGCCATTGCTAGCTATAAAAATAATGCTGAGAAAAGAATATGACTGTTAAAATCGGGCAACAATTAGCGCTATTGAACATCAGTAAACCTGATGGATTTTTTTTTCGATTTGATTTAACTTGATCTTGGATGGATTATAACCGAGTTTCTAAATTTTCGTGCAAAGGACATGGGCTGGAAGCCCTTCTAGTCATATAATCATATAGTTCAACTCAATAGCATATTATTGCATCTCTTGCATAGGCTACCCTAGTGAACCGATTCAACATTTCTATGCAATCGAAATTGTACATCCCATTTTTGTATTTGTTGCTCTTTTTTGCGTAATTTATACAGTGTGTGGAGTTTCTACAATTTGACTTGGCAATTTTTTATTTTTTTTTTTTTGGCCGCTTTGTATCTCGCGTTTAGCTAAATTTAGGGGTTATGAAGCTTGTCTGTTCCATGCATATCGAATACTTAGTTCTTCCGTATTACCTTTATTTCCTGATTTGTTTTGACTCTACAACTGTCGGCTAGATTGGAGAACGAAAACGCGGTAGTGCATTTGCAGCGATTGAAAAACGCAAGAAAAACCAGCCGGCAAATTTACAAGAAAAATCTGGCCTTGAAGGAATTATCTCAAAGCATTTTTTTTGTTCAGAAGACGGCTTAAAAAGTTCGAATTGCTCCTTCATTGTTTACTGTAAACGATCTTTGGCAACTCCCTTCTGTGAATTTTGACATGTCACTGCGCCCAACCGTCACGCACATGTAAAAATTAGGGCAATTGTGAGGCTCACAAGAAACCCGTCTATCAGAAACGTTCACATATATCCTCGTGACTCTGCAGGATATTAAAAAGAGTTTCTGTGCACTAATTCGCAGGCGGACAATAGATCGTTTTCACTGTCACGCAATAAAAAAATAACTCGGAAACCACCCAGTGGAAAAAGTCAAGAATTCGTGATGTTGTAGAAGATAAATGAAGAAGACACTTCTCCAAGTTTTAGGCCTGTGCGCTTCCCCAAACTTCAGATTTTCTTCGAAATGTTTCCCAGAAATTTACAGAACCCAGTGTGAAAACGCCATGTTGGTGCACATCTGTGGTGCACCAATATGGCGGCCAGAAAATAGTGTCAACATATGTTACCTACTTTGGCTATCTAGGCGAGTGATCATCTGTACTGAACAAACAGCTATTTACCTAAGCACTTTTCCTAATGCTTTAAAGTCTAAAAAGGCTCGAAATCATGAGATAAATATATATTTCTCAATAAACTCGATCGTCGTGTCGTGTCACGCACCGCCATAACTCAGAAATTCAAAATGCTCTGGTTTCCAAACGAAGCACGCTATTGAGCTTTAAAATTGCAAATGGATACAAATTTACCACCTCTTATGCCTGTTGAGGATAAAAACTTTTGTGGCTCTCTAGTTTTGGATTTTAGAAAATGATGACGTCACGTGAAAACGGTCCATGCAAATGTTTGAGACGAGTACGTGGGCCGGCTGCAATGCAGGCAACAAAAACAAAACCCAAGCGAAAATGTCGTGCCACACAGTACATCATATCAAACCCGAATAATAAATTGTTTGAACCCGGCACACGACCCGAGTCAAATGTCAATAAAAATACATAGAGGATATTACACGGTGGTGAGAGAAGATATGAATTTTATGTTCGAGTTGCAAGAACAATATCTCACTCGTTCGCTTTGCTCACTCGTGAGCTGTTGTTCTTGCCTCGAGAACATAAAATTCATATCTTTGAGCCAACGTGTAATGTTCTTTTTATTATTATACATCAGAGTCACTATGAAAAATCTGATTGGTCGACAGCATTCAATCAATAATTTCACAATAGCTTGTGAACTTTCCTCCATATAATAAAGTCGAACGAAAAAGGGAAATCACCGTTTTGGGACGCCAATAGACTGTTTTTCACCGACTTTCAATTGAATAAAAAAGGGCTCAAAACATGGTTCGAGTTATCGAAGGTAAAATTATATAGGAATGATCTGAAGGGAAACAAAGACTACTTCGAGTTAGCGAGAGGTTCGAGTTATCGAGGGTTCGAGTTACCGAGGGTTAAATTACAGTAAATGTATGACGGATATCCAGGTAAACCGATTTTCGAGGTATCGAGGGTTAGCGTTATCGGGAATCAACTATAGAGTAGAACCCTGACCACTGGAACTCTCCTTAAATCGAATTAAGTCAACTTTCCCTTGGAGTTCACCCCACTTTTCAGGCATTTCAACTGAGTTAACTCGCAATCGGACAGCTAGAATTTTCCGCTAACTCGAACTAAAAATTTAAATATCAATGACATTTACGCCGGTAACTCGAATTCTTGTTGTATACGCACATAAACACTAAAACAAACCCACACTTAAGGTATTTTGAGTTGGTCAAACGAACAGGCCACGTTAATGTTGTCTTATCATGTTACCGCCTGTGATGAAATCAGTAAAGTTGCACTGCGTCATACACGTAACTGATAACCCTGATAAGTGGAACCCTCGCTAACTCGAACCGTTTTTCGCTCTCCTTTAGAGTTTCAAGTACTAGAGGGTTCTACTGTATAAAAAGCAACTCAAATCGTTGATGTTGAGTTAATAATATTCTAAATTGTGGAAGGCGCAATTAGAGTCCTTTCTATGTCATGAACTAAAGGGGGAAAAAGAACTCGGCTTACCTTGAATCTAGTAGAGGTACTGACACAGCAAACTCTCACACAGCCCGGCAGCACGCCAGCGGCAAAACGCCCTCGGATGTAGGATTCCTTAAAAGAATGCAAAGAAATTAATATCGAATTCCGGCATTGCAAAAGGCACTAGACTGATAAGAAATCTAAAATACTGTTGATAAACACACTTACCAAGATATAAGTCACTATTGTCGTTCACCAACCAGAAGGATAAGAGAGCAAGTTACAGCGTCTTTCAGTGTCTCTTGGTATAGCCTTACACACGCTTTGCTGTCGTTTTTATCGGAAATCGCAGGACAATAGTTGTTTGTCTTTGAAACGTCATTATAACCAGGGGGCCAAGCAAATTATAGTGGAAATTCCAACCTTGAAACCCTCTCGTTTTACTCTTTTTCCAAATGAAAGGATAAAAGAAGGAGGAAAAAAGCAACTCTAGAATAAGGAAAATACTGCAATGTTACACGGCAGTTTGACAAAACCTGGTTCTCACAACCGAGTTTGTGATCGCCCTAGGGTGCTAATTGGTGTTTTAAAGCATCTCAATCGCGCTTTAAAGGGCCTATGTCATGAGGTGCATGTGCGCTCCAAAGTCCGATTAATTGATTTTATCTGTCAAATGTCTGTTTTAGTTAAACGCTGTAAATGATATTTTACAGAAAGCGCGGCACGCAAAATAATGTACCATCAAGTACAAATACAATGACCTCAAATATAACGAGCAATGTCAAAGCTGATACCGCCACGAATACTGCCGTGAATGGTTTTTGAACTGGGGCCTGTTCGTTCGTTTCAAAAACTTCGTTGAGCGCGCAAGAACAAGTGCGGAGCGTGAGAAAAAAAAAAATAAAAAAATAAAGAACTGTCTATGTTCTTCTTCCCCACCCGTACTTCCTTCCGCTGGCGGTCAA